>SKCR01044114.1:0-153795 GCA_019454045.1 Zanthoxylum bungeanum
TTTTTCTATCATATTTATACTTAGTGAGAATTAACATTCACTACTGGAATGTTAAGAAATTTTTTTCGTGTTCTATGAGAATATTATGTTTTATTTATAAATTATAGTTCAGAACTATAGATTTTGATAGTAAAGGCTAATTTGAACTTGAGATTTGATTAACTCTTTATCATTACAAACCTCTAGCAACAATAATAATATATATAACATAACTCAAAAGAATAAAGATATAATAGAAAACAAAATATAATAGAAAAATAAAAAACAACACATAAATATGTATGAACCAAAAATTACACACACGTATTTGGAACTTCAGGTTCTCTTGAAAAATAATTCGTTGACCTAGAACTTCAAGTTTCAATCTTACATTATTATTTAGAACATCAGGTCCTAAAATGGAATTATATTTCAGAATTTCAATTTCTGATTGATAAGATTAATATTTAGAACTTCAAGTTCATAAATATGATATTATAGATTCAGAACTTCAAGTTTTATGGTAGATTTAAAACTGCAGGTTTTAATCTAAAGTCTAATTGATTAAGGTTAAAACTTCAGGTTTTAATCTAAAATTTAATTGATGATATTATAACTCCAGGTTCTTCAATTATAGCGTAAATATAGAACTTCAGGTTTTATATTATTTTATAGATCTAGTTTTCAATTCTAATCTAAAGATTGATTAATGAGTTTAGAACTTTAGGTTCTAATTTATCTCTCATACTTAATCATAATTATGAAAGAAATTAAAATAAATTATAAAAATAAAAAAAATATAATTTTTATTTTTTGATGTGGATGATCCAAATTAATGGCAACCACATAACATACTCATACAAATAATTTATTAAACTAATAATAAATGAAAGAATAACATAATGAATTAGAACTACGGATGCATTTAAGATGCATTCAAAGGCATTTATCATCAATCATCACGTGTTATTTTTATTTATTTATTTATTTTTTTGATTTCATGCTTGATGTGAAAGTTTGTAATTGTCGAACTTTGTCAAAGTTCACCACGTAATTGAAATTGAACATAATCTTACCCCATTTTTTTTAGATGATTTACGCATCAATCATCTTGATATATAAAATCATCAAAAAAGTAGTTGTCTGAACTTCAGGTTCGACTTTGATGATGATTTGTAACAATATAGGTTTATATTATTTTAGAAAAATTAAATAGAAGAAAATTGTGTCGATAACCTATTATAAAAGAATAGAAAATAGAAGAAGATAATACCTTATAAAGCTGTAGACTTTTCTTATTAATTCTAAATGAATAAATTTTACGAGAGTTGCTTTCTATTATCCATAAGTAATGTGAGATAAATTAAAATAGAAAATAAATTGAGGGACCATCTTATTTATAATATAATTCATATTATTTCAATAATGTCATGGATCGATTTGGTATAAATAGACAAATTAAAGGACTCAATAAGATTACCCAAAAATGTTTTTTGAAATATTTAAAATTCATTTTTAACACTGGAAAAATAAACCACTTGAAGAACAAATGAGGAATATTCTACACTGTTGATCGATCACAATCCAACGGCTATGACTAGACGTTGCACCACATTAAAGTAGAAGTAGCCACACAGGATCAAGCCAGCCCACAGAGAGTCCGTTAACTGAAAAAGTGAAGACTTGGTTAGTAGCCACTAATTGGCGCGAAAGCAAAGGAGAACATAACCGAACAAACAGGTCTTGTTGAACAATGTCACTCACTCTCTCTCTCTCTCTCTCATCAATACCCTTCATTCAATCTCTCACTTATCACAAAACAAAACAAAACCTAAATTTTTATTTTTATTTTTTTCCCATTTCAACACATTTTTTTTTATCCCACTTGTATACTTGTTCAAATTTAACAGCAAAAAAATGAATCTTTTGTTTGGTTTCTGATTTTTTTTTAAGATTTTGGGAATTGGGTTGTTTTATTTTTTCCACTTCATGATTGGTTTGTAAAAAGGTCATGATTTTGGGCAAATAGGTCAGTTTTTGTGATGGTTTTGAGATTGAAGATTTCCTCTAAATCGGACGGCTGGCATTCACCGGAAAGGAAACATATATGATCAAGCTTTAAATTGAAAGCTTGAAATGGTAAGTGAACTTTCAATTATTTATTAATTTTGTTGCATTTACCATGGTTTATTAAAAGATTAATGTAATCATTTTCACCTGTTCACTAGATTTGGTATGTTATCAAAGTTGAATGTGACATCAAATAGTTAGCTTGATCATTGTGTTTTAATAAGAAATTAGGAAATGATACAATGGAGGAGATTTGAAAATTTAGAAAAATATTATGCATGCACATTTTTGAATGAGAAGCCATGGTTGATGGTTGTTGAAAGGAGTTGAGAACAGTGGCGTAGCTAAAACATTGATTTAGTGGAGGCAAATTTTATTTTCACAAAAAATATTAAATACTCTTCATTGTATCGGAGGCAAATCAAAATTATCTCATTAACAAATTTTCAAGCTGCCCCCGCTCACCTTTATGTGGTTCTGCCACTAGCTGAGAAGGTCAACAATGGTTGATGGTCAGACTTACCAATGAGCTAAAAGTGTATAATAATGTGGATGTCATTAGGAAACGACTTGACGAAAGACTGAACACGTAGTTCATGCTTAACTATGAGGAAACAAATGTATTTGGGTGCTGAAAAGATATAAGATTTGAAGCAGGTTGGCTTAAATGGAAAAGCTGCCTGTTGCCTTTTATTGTTCTGCAGTAACGAATTTAGATGATGTACTGAGGTTTGACCTCCGAGTAGATTGGTAATCTTAGATTATTTAAGATGTAGAAAGTAGCTTTGAAATATTACTTAATGAATCATCTTGTATGGTGAAAGGAGGAAAAGCGGTTCAGTCAGGCAGTAACTCATGCTAAATCGAAGGACTTTCAGATGCAGAATTGTTGGATTGATGCAAAGTATAAGTCGATTCATGTTAAGACTGCATTGGTGCATTGGGTTTCACATCGGATTTAACTTTTCACTGAGACAACGCTCTGTACATTATTTTACGGTCAATTCTACTGCTGATTTAACATTAGATACATTAGTGGATTGCGTTAGAGATTGCAATAAGAGATTCATCATAAGAGAATGACTCATTGTTCGGGTGTTAGTGGGAATTTCTCATGTTGCCTTTTTAACCAATTGCACCAGCAAAGAGCAAAAATCATGTCATATTTTAGGTTATAGATACTTTAGAGAAAATTTGGGTAGAAAGTGTTGGTTTATTAGCCAAAATCATGTCTATTTGCTTGTTTTCTGTATATAAATTCATGTACTGATGCTCTTGACACATGCAGGGAACTCCTGTAAATATTATTGTCGGTTCTCACGTCTGGGTTGAAGACGTAGAACAGGCTTGGATTGATGGGCAAGTTCAGAAAATTACTGAAAAGAATGTTGAGATCCAGGCTAATAATGGGAAGAAGGTTCGTCGATCACTTAGGATACAATTTGCTTTAAAATTTTGCATTCGACTCCTCTTCTTCTTCTTCTTCTTCTTCTTCTTCTTCTACTACTACTATTAACTTTAATATGAAATACAACTGTTAGTGGTTCATATTCACATACCACTCTTGCATCATTGACATTTAGTCTCCCTATTGTCATTGATAACCGTTGCATTAAAAAAAGGAATGAAGCAAACAATTTCTTGTATTAGCATTCTCATACATTTCTCTAAATTGCTAAATCTAAAGGAAAATAACTTGCATTTTAGATTTATGACTAATTTCATTTTAATTGTATTGATTATAGTAGGACCAGGAGTCGTATGCAACTTGAAAGCAAACTTTTCAATCAAAGATAATTTTACATTTTGTTTTTGGCCTTTGATTCTTGTAGTGCATTTGAATAATTACTCTTAATTGGTAACTTTTAGGTTGTTGCAACCTTATCAAAAATTTATCCAAAAGATATGGAAGAGCCTGCTGGCGGTGTTGATGACATGACCAAGCTATCTTATTTGCATGAGCCTGGAGTTCTGCAGAACTTAAAAACTAGATATGAACTGAATGAAATATATGTAAGTTTTCATAACTGATAAAGTTTTCGACTTTTCTGCTGTTATATCTCGGCTATTATATGTACCTCACATCATGTTTGATGTCATTTCAGACATATACTGGAAATATTCTTATTGCAATTAACCCATTCCAACGACTGCCTCATATCTATGATGCTCACATGATGCAACAATACAAGGGAGCTCCATTTGGAGAACTAAGTCCTCATGTTTTTGCAGTAGCTGATGTTGCGTACAGGTCTCCTTATTCCATGTTGCTACCTTTGTATCGCTTTCTTTACTGATAAATGGAATGGTCAACAATAGTGCTTTAACGGATTTCAGGGCAATGATCAATGAGGGAAAAAGCAATTCTATTCTGGTCAGTGGTGAAAGTGGAGCTGGCAAAACTGAGACCACTAAAATGCTTATGCGGTACCTTGCCTTTTTAGGTGGTAGGACCGCCACTGAAGGACGAACAGTTGAACAACAAGTTCTTGAAGTATGATTGATAGTGTACTATTTTTCAATGAAGTTTTCTTTTTCTAACTCATTATCTACCAAATATGTCCCGTGATTTCTTATGCGAAATCTCATAAGACTTTTGTACTATATGAATGCAGTCAAATCCAGTTCTTGAAGCATTTGGCAATGCTAAAACAGTTAGAAATAACAACTCAAGGTGAGACAGTTCCTTCACGGAAACCAGAGTATTCATACTTCCCCCGTTTTGTCCAATTGCTCTAACATCAAAAGTTCTGCAGTGATGATGTTTCATGTACTCGTATTATACTGTGTCCACCCAAGCTGCATAGTTTGATAGCTTCATAGCTTTCTTAAATGATGACAAATTATCTGTCAACAAACGTCTACTCCTGTTGCTTTTCTTTATACCTCGTTGCTTATTTGTTGGTAGTTCACATTGATTTTTATCCTAAGTTTGGTAATTGTGCAGTCGCTTTGGTAAATTTGTTGAGATTCAGTTTGACAAGAAAGGAAGAATCTCAGGAGCTGCCATTAGAACATACCTTCTGGAGAGATCTCGTGTTTGCCAAATTTCTAGTCCTGAGCGCAACTACCACTGCTTTTACCTTCTTTGTAATGCACCACAGGAGGTATCTTCCTGTTGGAATGAAAGATTTTATTTATTTTATATAATTATCGGGAGTAATATTAATTTCTTATAACCTCCGTCTGACGATACTAATGTTAACAGGAAGTTGAGAGGTACAAGTTGGGAAGCCCTAAAACATTTCACTATCTTAACCAGTCAAGTTGCTATGAATTGGTTGGAGTAAGTGATGCTCATGACTATATTGCCACAAGGAGAGCGATGGATATTGTTGGAATAAGTGAGAAGGATCAGGTATAGCTTTTACAGAAGCTGCAGATAGCTACTTCAAAACATAAAACTAGGAAGGACCATCCTCTCACACTCTCTCTTCTCTCAGGAAGCAATTTTCCGAGTTGTTGCTTCAATTCTTCACATTGGCAATATCGAATTTGCTAAAGGAAAAGAAGCTGATTCGTCAGTTCCAAAAGATGACAAGGCCAAATTCCATCTTAAAACAGCAGCAGAACTTCTCATGTATGAGCTCCTGATATCACCGTGGTTTATTTTTTTTCACCTTCATAATAAATGGATTTACTTTTATTACAGGTGTGATTCTGTGGCCTTGGAAGATGCATTATGTAAGCGTATCATGATCACACCAGAGGAAGTTATTAAGCGAAGCCTTGATCCTCAAAGTGCTCTAGTTAGCAGAGATGGTTTAGCTAAGACAATTTATTCTCGTTTGTTTGACTGGTAAGAAGTTAAATGATACTTGCCCTATACTATACTTCAACATTCACTGATACGTCTTAAAGTTACTCTGAGAACTAATATCCCGATATCTTAGTGTGCTAAGTGTGTATTTTTGGTTATGCACAGGCTGGTGGATACAATTAACAACTCCATTGGACAAGATCCTAATTCAAAATCTCTCATCGGAGTCCTTGATATATACGGTTTTGAAAGCTTTAAGAGTAATAGGTAATAACATGTAAACACTATATGCATGCATATGAGTAGATGAATAAAATTGATATTATAGCGAGACACATATTATATGTTTCATCATACCCTGCTGTGCAGTTTTGAGCAGTTCTGTATCAATTTCACAAATGAGAAATTGCAGCAGCATTTCAACCAGGTAATTTCACAGATAATTTTTACCACTTAAACTGTAGTTCAATGGAAAGCTTTTAGCTGATGAGAATTTGGGCATGTGTTTCAGCACGTGTTCAAGATGGAACAAGAAGAGTACACGAAAGAAGAGATTGACTGGAGCTACATTGAATTTGTTGACAATCAAGATGTTTTGGATCTTATTGAAAAGGTTACTCAGCTTTTTCTTTCTGTTCATCTCTGACTTTGAATGTCAACTTTAGACCCTGGGCAGTTTAATTGGAAATCAATAGCAAATCCCTCTAAGAGCGATTTGTGGTAATTGAAAATAATCAGGGATTAATTGAGAAGAGTAAAGTTGACATTTTGCATAGCTGAGAATAAAAAAAAATTCAGACCTTATCTCTCAAGATCCTCCACAAATCACTAAAATCATTCATATATGATGAAAAAGGCTAAACAATCTAAGAATATTTAGTTAAGTCAATATGAAAAGTGATTGTTTTTATACAAATAGAAAAATTTATCATTATTTAAGAAATGTAATAAATTAAGGATATTGCTGTTATTACCCTGGTAACAATTCATTTGAATAAAAACATATCTCACTATTTTTCATCATTTTAAAAAGAATCCTAATCTTTTTCACAAAAAATCATCAATCAAAACCTCAATTAAAAATAAATTAAAAATTGATATCGGATAATTTTTAGGAAATTGGTCGATTAATCAGTCAAAATCGACCGAATTTCGACGTCATTTAAAGCGATCAAAATCGGCTGGATCGAATCACTCAAATAGTGATCCACGATTAAGCACGAGTTAATCGGCAAGTTATACCTATTCCAAAGGTTTTTGGATCCTATATTGATGCTAACATTTTCAAGGAACCTATCGACCACTTCAATTGTCTAGCTAGACGGTCGTTTATAAACATATCTGTTAACTAACTGATTCAACTTTTACTAAGTAACTGGCAACCAGGCTTTTACTTTAAATAGCCTGTGCGCCATTATTGCATTGAAGATTTGTAGAGTTTGTATATTTCAGTGTAGTAAAATACGCTTTGAGACTTGAGAGGCATGGATGGCTGAGTTGCAATTTTAATCCATGTATTAACAAAACTGTTAAGGAAGTTGGTTGATGGCTGAACCATGCAGCCTGGTAGCCTTTTTGTCTAAGTTAAATTCCTTGATTTAGGAATGGCTAGACTAGAAGGAACCATAATGAATCTGTTTGTCCGTACATTTTCGTATTAAGTAGCCTATTCTATGGACCACTGTTGAACAAGTCTGAAATTTTTACTTGGCAAGCTTTAAGATCTTCAGGAAAATTGTATCATTTATTATTTCTGTGGGAAAAGTTTCTCTAACTCCATATTATAATGTTATTAGTTTCTTGTGATAAGAGGTTTCTTTATGTTCCCAGATTATGGTTATATCAGTTGCTTTTTGTGGAACCAACCAAGTTAACAAAGCCTTTCCATGACAAAATGTGGAACGAACAAAATAAAACCATACTATCACTTTTGTTCGACGAGTTTTTCTAACTTCACTACATAATACTATTTACTTTTTGTGGGTTGAGAAGAAGTCTCTTTATGTTCCCAGATGATTTCTTTTTGTGGAACCAAGTGAGCTAAGCATTTCCCATGACTAAATGTGTAGCTGATGTACCATTGTGCTCCGTATTTTGTTTTCTGGTTCAAGTCTTGTGACATTTCCTCGCTTTACCTTTTGCAGAAACCTGGTGGAATCATTGCTCTCCTTGATGAAGCTTGGTAATAATATGTTTTATTTTTGAAGCTTTTGATCCTAATTTTATAAGATATGTGAAACTTACAATTGAACTCCTATTTGAAAGTCGGATAACTTTTTTATCATTTCTAAACCCATCTTCTCTTGCAGCATGTTTCCAAAATCAACACATGAAACATTTGCGAATATGCTTTATCAGACATTTAAAAACCACAAGCGTTTTGTCAAGCCAAAATTGTCTCGCACAGATTTTGCCATTGCTCATTATGCTGGAGAGGTATGTTATTTAATAAAGTTATTACCAATATGTATAAAGTTTCATAACCAAAATACAGTAATTGTTGTGAACTTCTGTTCCATTAGATAATTTCCCTCGTAACGTTTCTTTTCAGGTCATGTATCAATCAAATCTCTTTTTGGATAAAAACAAGGATTACGTGGTTCCTGAACACCAGGACTTGTTGAGTGCTTCCAAATGTCCTTTTGTAGCAGGACTTTTCCCGCCACTTCCAGAGGAGACATCCAAATCTTCCAAGTTCTCTTCTATTGGTTCTCGTTTTAAGGTACTATTTGCTTCTGTTTCTATTTCCCCTCCTCTTTTACTATGATATTTGATGAAAGCACGGGTTTATGTGTGCTACTTATATATCTCTTGTAAATACTGCAATTCCTTTTTTTGTTCTGCGACAATTGTAAGACTCATGTTTTGATGATGTAAATGACGCAGCTACAATTACAGAGCTTAATGGAAACATTGAACTCTACAGAACCGCATTACATCCGTTGTATAAAACCAAACAACCTCCTAAAACCTGCAGTGTTTGAGAATGCCAACATCATGCAACAATTGCGCTGTGGTGTGAGTATAGTTTTTTTTTTTTTAAATATTATTTCATTTTCATCTGGAGTTTTTTAACATTATATGTTCTAATTATTAAAAAAATTACTAAGAAAGTAACAACTAATACTAATACAACTTAAACAAACTTAAAAAATAATAATAAACCATAAAACACTATATTAGTGCATTAAACAATATTACTGCAAACGTATAATTCTACAAACATATATAATTTTTTTTTTAAAAATGTATGTAATAAAGGGCGGGGCCGAGGCTTTTATTTTAAAAGCCTTTATCCGGTTCTTTAATTAAAGGGCCTTATTATTTACGCCCCTAGCCCTGGCCCATAAGAAAAGGGCCGGGCTAAAGCCTTGCCGGAGTTATGGTATCAAATCCATGTTATTTCTTTTGTGTTTGGCTATTATGATGGTTGTCCCTATAGGGTGTTTTAGAGGCAATCAGAATCAGTTGTGCTGGATATCCCACTCGCCGTCCTTTCTTTGAATTCCTCAACCGGTTTGGGCTTCTGGCCCCCGAGGCTTTGGAAGGAAAGTAAGTAGCATTTCCTAGCGCATATTTCAAGTGGAAAATATGTTCTAGACGTACTTAGCTAGTCGGAATATTTTTTTTTCCGAACTTTTCTGATTATCTTTTTGTGTGTGTGTGTTTAATGTGGATGGCTCCCTTCTGAATTTTTTTGAGCAGTTATGATGAAAAGGTCGCATGCAAAAGAATTTTGGAAAAGAAAGGGCTTCAAGGATTTCAGGTAATACAAGAAATTCTCTACACTGCTTAATAACCTGCAAACTTTGTAATTTCTATGCTGCTTATATTGTATTCCTCTCTTGCATTCAATTAATCCAAGTTTGTGAATATAATTACACAATTTGGCCAGAGGAATTTATTATATTTTTTTCTTAAAATTAATTTTTCAGATAGGCAAAACAAAGATATTCTTAAGGGCTGGTCAGATGGCTGAATTAGATGCTCGGAGAGCTGAAGTACTCAGCCGTGCTGCAAAAACTATCCAGCGGCGAATACAAACTCATATTGCTCGCAGACGGTTTATTGCCTTGCGGGAGGCTATTGTAGTTTTACAATCACTTTGCAGAGGTGAGCCATCAAGAATTCTTATAGCAAGAAATCATGTGTCGCAACTACATGTAGTGCAGTTCTTTTAAATTTATTTTTTTACTTTGGCTCAGCCCTTCAGGGAATCAGTTGAGCGGTAAATCAGTTTCCCTTTCTAACTTAGTGTCATATGTTTCTATGTGACTTGTAGGAAGACTAGCCTGCAGAGTCTTTGTCAGCAGGAAGAAAGAGGCGGCTGCAGTGAAAATCCAGAAGCACTTAAGAAGATATGAAGCCAGAACGGCTTATAAAAAACTCCATGTTTCTACGCTTGTCTTGCAGACAGGTTTAAGGACAATGGCTGCTCGTAAAGAATTTAGATTCAGAAAGCAAACTAAGGCTGCAATTATTATTCAGGTTATATCCTTAACAATATCATATTTCTTGTATGATTTTTTATTCCTTTTCTCTCCCTTTTAATATTTTGCTTCTCAATATTGTCTACTTTTCTTCGAATAATAAGAAAAAATATATTATAGGCCCGGTGGCATTGTCATAAAGTTGCTGCATACTATAAGAGGCTCAAAAGAGGATCGATAAAGGCACAGACAAGATGGAGGGGAATAATTGCTAAGAGAACACTTAGGAAGCTCAAAATGGTTGGTGTTGGATGACCTTTTGCAATCTTGTTTCATACAATTTACAATTACACGATTTGATAGATTTTATTTCTAAAGGAGAGTGAGATATATACATACAAACATAAATGTTTATATGTGTGTTTATGTTCTCAGACAAGTGATTGTTAGAAACTACTTCATCACAAGGAGCAGAATATCACGTATTATGTTTATATGCTTATTGATAATATCATAAGCAAATAGAAGTGTGTATTCTGGCAAAATTTTAATTTGAATCTGTAACAAATCGAAGTGAATATCTACCGATTCTTTTCATTTCCAATGATGTGAAAAGGTCAAAATAATAAAGTTTTTCACAAACTTTATGAATCTTGGTTATACCAAAAGTTTCACCTACATCAAGAATTTAAAGATTTTATTTTATTTTATTTAAATGTAGAAAGAAAAATATATGCTTCAGTTGTTGGTCTAAATATACGTCAGGTATATTCCAATCTCTCACCAAATATTTAGTAGTTGCTTATTATTGATGTATTCACTGCGCGTAGTTATGCGTACAGTCAATCCCATTTTTCTGCAGGCTGCCAGGGAAACCGGTGCACTAAAAGAAGCGAAGGATAAGCTTGAGAAAAGCGTAGAGGAACTCACGTGGCGTTTACAGTTGGAGAAACGTTTAAGGGTAATAATTACAATCTGATAGACATTATTTGGTGTACTGATGCCAACAAAATATGGCATGATTTTCCAATGACAAGTTTACATTTAATAATAAGATCAACTTTTTTTTTTATATGGATAAACTTTGAAGTCCTTCGATTATGTTTCTGTTGGTTCTTTAACATGGTATTGGGTGTTCTATCTGATACATGATCTGTGATGGGTATATGGGTTATATCAAACACATGATCTGTGATGGATATATCCTCATGCTATAGCTTGAATCCATGCTTGCAGACTGACTTGGAAGAAGCGAAGACACAGGAAGTAACAAAGTTGCAGAATTCGTTGCAAGAAATGCAGACTAAACTGGATCAAGCAAATGCATCGCTTGTCAAGGAACGAGAGGCTGCAAAGAAGGCTATTGAAGATGCACCTCCTGTTATTAAAGAAACCCAAGTTTTAGTTGAAGATACCAAAAAAATTGAATCACTAACAGCTGAAGTTGAGGGCCTCAAGGTAAGTGGTTTAGTCAGCGCTTACTTTCTTCCGTTGAATTGAATGTGTGATCGTAAGTAATCTTTTCATTAAGTAGCAATGTGTAACCTCCTCTTGTTGATATTACTAGTAGTCTATTGGGAAAATAGGAGTTTGCATAGGATCATATTTATGAGAACTTGAAAATGGGCATCTCACCTGAATTAATCTTGATCCTGGTTTCACGACGCAACAGACCACATTGGAATTAGAGAAACAAAGAGCTGATGAATCTGAAAGAAAATCAAAAGAAGCTCAAGCGACTAGCGAAGAAAAACAGAAAAAAATTGATGAGGCAGAGAAGAAAGTTATTCAACTCCAGGAATCCTTGACCAGGTAGTGCACTTCTACTCTCATGGTATGAAAGTATGTCTTTTACATTCATATGTGGACGGTATTATCAACAGTTTTAAAGTTTTCTGACGACGTCAACTTATGCACTTCTGTTATTAGGCTAGAAGAGAAGCTTACCAATTCAGAATCGGAGAATCAAGTACTACGGCAACAAGCAGTGTCCATGGCACCCAATAAGTTCCTTTCAGGGCGCTCCAGATCAATTATACAGGTACTTGCAGGAATTTAAGTATGAAACTGCCAGTTTTGGTATTAGTTATCTCAGAAGTTTTAGGAGCTTTTCTGTTGTCTGATAATTGCAGAGAGGCACTGAAAGTGGTCATATACCGGGGGATGCAAAGTCTTCTTTCGTAAGTAAAGCTCATGTAAATTTATTCTACTATGAGAACTAGGAATTGAGATATTTTCAAGATATATTCTTTTCTGATATCTTGATATATTGAAAAAGGATCTGCACAGCTCTTCAATTAGGCACAGAGATCCTTCGGAAATAGAGGAAAAGCCACAAAAATCTCTAAACGAGAAACAACAAGAGAACCAGGAGTTGCTCATTCGTTGCATAGCGCAACACCTAGGATTTGCAGGGAACCGGCCTATAGCAGCCTGTATCATATACAAATGCCTCTTGCAGTGGAGATCTTTCGAAGTTGAGCGAACTAGTGTTTTTGATCGGATCATTCAGACCATTGGCAATGCTATTGAGGTTTCAAAATTCTCAACTGTGTATGCTAATACCTTATTATTTTAACTTTTCTTAACCTCATCATAATCTCTCTTGAGCTTGACTATTACCCGTTGGATTTCAGACACAGAGATAACAATGATATCTTGGCCTATTGGTTATCCAATGCTTCAACACTCCTCTTGCTACTTCAGCGTACACTGAAAGCTAGTGGAGCAGCTGGAATGGCTCCACAACGCCGTCGATCATCATCAGCAACACTGCTTGGGAGAATGACCCAAGTACAAATTCTCCATAAGAATCAAGTAGTCATTAAGCCAATTTCTTTTTCTCCAGCTAAACGTAGTGATTTGTGTGTTTTCAGAGTTTCCGTGGGTCTCCACAGGGAGTTAATCTTTCCTTAATCAATGGGGGTGTGAATGGTGGAGTGGATACCTTACGGCAAGTTGAAGCCAAGTACCCAGCTTTGCTTTTCAAACAGCAGCTTACAGCTTATGTGGAAAAGATTTATGGAATGATTCGAGATAATCTAAAGAAGGAAATATCACCATTGCTTGGTCTTTGCATTCAGGTACTTTTTGTTCATTAACTAAGTTTCAGAGTCCTTCCTTTTTGAACTTCCCATATGTTGAATTTATGGTTTAATATAATGAAATAGGCACCACGAACCTCCAGAGCAAGCTTAGTCAAGGGATCATCACGTTCAGTCGCTAATAGTGCAGCCCAGCAAGCTTTAATTGCTCACTGGCAAGGGATTGTGAAGAGCCTTGGAAACTTTTTAAACACTTTGAAGTTAAATCATGTTAGTTGAACATATTTTTCATTCCATTCCATGTATATAGCTTTCTCATTATACTCAATGTTGTCTAAACTTTTAGCATCCTTTTCAGGTACCCTCATTTTTGGTTCGTAAGGTATTCACACAAATATTTTCATTCATCAATGTTCAACTTTTCAACAGGTTTGACTCTATCCCAGTTTCCCACGTGGATTTCAAATATTTACAAGCTTTTTCTTATCATCCTCCGCACACTTTTTGGGTTGCAGCCTTTTGTTGAGGCGAGAGTGCTGCTCGTTTAGTAATGGTGAATATGTTAAAGCTGGATTGGCTGAATTGGAGCATTGGTGTTACAATGCAACTGATGAGGTACCTTCAACGAGCTATAACTTCACTTATTATTGTATATTTGATGTTAACCCATAAAAGAAAAAAAATGAGTGCAGTATGCAGGTTCAGCGTGGGATGAGCTCAAGCATATAAGACAGGCCATCGGTTTTCTTGTATGTTTCCGTTCTATATTCAATCGTCCACTTGTCGTGTCACTTGATTTGATGGTGCAGAAGTCTTAATTGTTGTGTTTTCGCAATTCAGGTAATACATCAAAAACCAAAGAAGACAATGGATGAAATAAGCCATGACCTCTGCCCTGTGAGTGTAGCAAAAGAACAATAGCAAGTTGTTACAGTTACTTATGTGTCTCCTTTTACTCGATGTCTCAACTAACTTGATTTCTCCATTTTCAGGTTCTTAGCATACAGCAGTTGTATAGAATCAGTACAATGTACTGGGATGACAAGTATGGAACACATAGTTTGTCTACGGATGTACGTTTATATGGGTACCATTACTCAAACTAGGCTAGAGTCGCATGAAAGTACAATAAAGTTTCCACAGCAGTGCAGACATTTGGGTAAAATTGACCACTGCATTGAGAATGTTTTATTACAGGTTATTTCCAACATGCGGGTGCTGATGACAGAAGATTCGAACAATGCAGTTAGTAACTCCTTCCTTTTGGATGATGATTCAAGGTCAGCAAATGACATTCAACCTTATCATATCAAATAGGACCTATATCATGTTTAGTTTGATAGGCTTTTAACATTACCTTTGCGGCTACTTCACTATGTTGCTTGCAGCATTCCATTTTCAGTGGATGACATATCAAAATCAATGGAACAAATTGACATCTCTGACATTGAACCGCCATCTCTTATTCGTGAAAACTCAGGCTTTAGTTTCTTGTTGCCGCGCTCTGAATAATCATCATCGTCATTGCAAATATGGAGCGGCCTTTCTATAATTTCCGGTATCTCTTTCTTATCAAGGATGTTGATCAAAATGCAACCTGATGTCGGATATTTTCTCTTTTTTGTATATTTTTTTTCACAAGAGAAGGAAAAAAAATAAGAGAAAATTAAAAGCAAGTAGCATTAATTTTACCATGAAAAGTGCACTGTTTCCTTTCCAGTGTTGTTCATAGCTTCTCAGTATTATTCAACATTCTTTGAATTATTTATACAATAATATAGTAGTAGAAATAACATTCTTTGAATTATTTACATAATCAATGACTAATGTTTTGACAAGGTCATGCCTAGTGCGATAGTCAAATATTTTTGCTGTTCGTTTGGTCACAGGTTCGAATATTGGAAATATCCTGCTTTTAGTGGGAGCTTTGTGCATTAAGTACGATGAGTGATTAATGTTCCGCGAAAATACCTAACGATTTCATTGTTATTGGAGTGTAGATATTATATTCAGTGTGAAATTGCTGCATTTCAGTGCAGAAACATTGTGTAGAGCACTTTTTCTCTTTTATATTCTCGTAGTTTACTTCTAATTATGTTCCTGAAACCTCATTTCAGTTTGGTCCAACACATTACATCCTTTTTATCCCATCACATATCTACCTCTCAATATTTTTTTTTTCATTTTTTAATTTTAATTTTAATATTAATTTTTTTATTTAATTAATTAACAAATTTACTCCTGATAAGTTTGGATTTGCTCATTTATTTAAATTTATTGTAAAATAAAAAACTATTTCATAAGAGATACTATTTCTTAATTATCATACATTTTTTTGGAAACGTTGGAAATTTCGCCACTAAACCACCCAATCCGGGTTTAAGCGGAGTAGGTAAAACCCCTGACTGCCCCATGCTATTAAAGAAATACACTTCTGAACTCGAACTCATAACCTGCCAACCAAATCATATACCATTTGCCATCAAACCACACCTCTTTGCAATAGCTAATGTAAAATAACTTCAGGGGAAATGTCCAAAAAAATAGAGTAAATGTTGGAGTTGATTTAAAATCTGTCATTGGGGTGTAAATAAGAGTTTTGAAAACAAATGGGGCTTGTTCGTAAAATCTGTCATTGGCTTAAATTTAAGTATATGTTGCTGTTAAGTTTGTCTTGCTTTTTTAAGTTTGATATCTTGACAGCAATTTAAACAATTGGTGGATACTAAAAAGTTTTTGTATTGTAACTTATTTTTGATCTATATGATGCTTAATATCTTTTCATGTTTGTTTTGCTTAATTCTTTTTTGGGGGGTGAGGCTGGTTTCCTTTTAAATACACCAACATACCACACTGGAGAAGCTCCAGAATAAGAGAGATGCTGCTGTCTTTGCCATTGCTACTACTCTAGAGAAGTAGAGGAGGTATCATCTGCAGAGCCTGCTATTTTTAGCAATGTTGGTGAAAGAAGGGCACCAGCGGTTGAAGTCAATCTGTCTGATTCTAGATTGTCTTCACCGTCTCAACTCGTATTCGAGATTTTGGTCAAAATGTGTTTTGAATATTTCAAGTATTATGTAATTGATTTGTAATTTGGAGCTTGTTGTAAGGATTTTAAGACTATAACAACGAATATGCTATTGAATATGGTATGGAATGGATGCTTAGATTTTGTATTTTTATTAAACGAATCGAATGCGAATAGTAAACGAATCGGATGCGAATAGTAAACGAATCGGATGCGAATAGTAAACGAATCGAATACGAATAGTAAACGAATCGAATGCGTAAACGAATTTGATGCGAATAGTAAACGAATCAGATGCGAATAATAAACGAATAATAAATTCGATTCGATTCGTTTGATTTATATAAATGAATAAACGAATCGAATACGAATATTCGTTTATTAAACGAATCGAATCCGAATCCTAATATCAGGATTCGTTTAATAAACGAATCGAATTCGAATTTAGTGCATTACGATTCGATTCGTTTAGAATTCGATTCGTTGATTCGTTTTGCCACCCCTACAAAGGGGTGTATTTGATCAAAATCAAAACTTATGGTTTTGGCGGGAAAAGGAGTTGCAGCTGATAACTGTTTTTTTTCTTTTGTCTTTTCCCGTTGACTGGAATAGAATTTGTTTCTGGGTTCAAAGGCTGGCCAACTACCTCCTGTTATTAGCTGGTCACGTCCTCTTTCTATCTGGGCAAGAATCTCCAACATACGTACATATATATATATATATATATATATATATATATACACATATACATATATATACACACACACAGAGTCAAATTCTGAAATTTCCTACAAATAATATGACAATTAAACTCTATATTCCCAAGAGGGGGAGTGAATTGGGTTATTACCTAATAATAAGGAAATAAAAATCTTTGCTGATTTTAACTATTTTTACCAATTAAGCCTTAGGGTATATTTTCTCATACAATAAATATTACCTATATGCAAGTTTCTAATATATAAGTAAATACAAAAATAAACTTACGGTAATTAAAGAGTTAAGGGATATAGAAAATAATACCTGAGTTATAGTGGTTCGGCCAACAATGCCTACGTCCACTCCCTCAAGCCGCACTTGAAGCTTTTCACTATCAATCGAGTTTTTATCGTGGCTCACCCGCAACCAAGAGTTTTACACAAGGTTCACTCCAAATCCTTACACTTTGAGTTTTCTACGTAGTCTCACTCACTAAAATTTACAATTACCTAAACGATGAGATTTCACAAACCACAAATGTTTTAATTAAGAAGTTTGTAAACACACTTGGATACTCACAAAGATAAAGAAGATTGTGTGAGTTGCCTACCCAAGTGATCTAAACTCATTACTAAAGATTAAGAAGATGTAGTGTGTGAGCTTGATGTATGAGAGTGTATGATCATGAAGGTTAAAGAAAACTCTCTGTTTTTGCCTTAGTGTAATGTATATGAAGGTTGTCTAACATTGCAAAAATGAATTGATGCTCAATTTATAATAAAATACAAAGCAGCCCCAACTTCTTTATCTGAGACCGGTATGCCGGTCTCCAGACACCGGTATACGGGTCTGACATAGTAACAGATATATTACCGTTTGAATATATCCGTGAAGTCGGTATGGTCACCGATATGGGGACCAGTTTGATGTAGTGTGTGAGCTTGATGTATGAGAGTGTATGATCATGAAGGTTTCAAGAAAAACTCTCTGTTTTTGACCTTAGTGTAATGTATATGAAGGTTGTCTAACGTTGCACAAAATGAATTGATGCTCAATTTAATAATAAAATACAAAGCAGCCCACAACTTCTCTGGCTGAGACCGGTTGCCGTATCCAGACACCAGTATACGGTCTGACAGGTAGTAACAGATATATTAACCTGTTTTAAATATCCGTGAGTTGAGTATAAGGTCAACCATATGGGGACCAGTTGTTGGACAATATGACCCATAGCGTCACTATTTGCTGACAGAACATTGTGTTGTTGTAGCAAATTAATATGTAATAAGGAAATTGCACTCTCATATCATTGTGATTAGTTCACCAGATAGATAAATAATAAGAGAGAGGTCCCTATGATTAGGATTCCTGGATTGAGATGATATGAGACAGTATCAGTCCACGAAGGATTAATCATTAAATATCCCTAGCCGTAGTATTATCGAGACTGGACATCGATAATGCGGATAGGCTAGTATTGCACTTGTGTGCATTGTGAGGGCACAACGACATAGTTCTCATATATATAAGTATTGGATACTTATGCAAGTGCGATAGGAGGTCGTGTTTCACCGATGGTACGGGAAACAGCTTCGCTGTGGATAGACCCCTCGGAATCCCATTGGTATTATGACTATGTGTCTATGGGAGGCCGAAATCAAGGTAGGTGTGTATAGTCTTAACCTGAGACTTGCATCGCTAATACTTACGATAATCGATAAACTTTGGTCTTGGTGGTAGGGGGCTTTGACCGGTTCTGTGTACACCACTTCTCTGGGTTTATCAGAGAGTCGTAGAGTATTGGGTGTGATGTCAAGACGGAAGTGTCACTTCAGTCATATTGGAGATGATGTCACGCAGGATACGGTACTAGTGCTCTTGAGTGTTGCGCAACCAATCGGGATATTGTGACCAGGTCATGTATATCCGATTATAGAGACTATGTTGCCAGACATCCGATATGTGCTTCGGACGGGGTAGACACTTATCCAGCCCCAGCCCTAGCACGTGATTATCCGATACTGGACCGATATGCACAATACTACGGTATACTACGCTTGATATAGATCCTTATTCCTGTAAGGATGTTTCCGGAGAATTGGATAGACATGGTGCTTTGCTAGAAGCCACCTTGTCTTGTAAATCGGTATAACGTAGTACGAGGTACTTACGTGTTCGGATAGTCCCCCGACCGATTTGACTGCCAACATATCCGGGGATCTCATGGGTCGCTTCCCAAAGATTCACCGATGACGTATGACTCGCACTTATATTAATCTGGGATTAATTAGATGAGAGAGAAAATTAATCTGGGATTAATTGCGGAGATTTTATCTAGGATAAAATAACGATTAAAGAGAGAGAAACATTAATTTGGAATTAATCGAGGAATTAATATATTTGATATATTAATCGAAATTGGATTTCGACGCGAAATTAAAATTAGATTTTAATTCGGGCGAACGAATTAATTTAGAATTAATTCGTTAGCGACGTGAATAGTGATTTCGCTTGGCGTAATCGTTTAATTACGACGCAACGGAAAAATCGTTAATTTGGAATTAACGAACCCGAGCCCGAGATTTTTACGAGCGCATTCGTATTTAGAATCGAGTGCGGCACGTCAATCAAGCGTCAAATCGCTAGTCGCATCTAGCGTCACATCAAGCGTCAAATCATGTCACTTTGAGTGATGTGACAATTGATTGGATTGATTGATGTTTGAAAGTGATGTGATGTGACTTGATGATTGAAAGTGATGTGTGTACTTGGCATTTAAGCCAAATGTGCTTTGAAATGAATTTCAAATGAAATTCATTTTGTATTTGATACAAAAAGAAGCAAAAACCGTATACACCAATTAGGCATTCACTTTTCATTTTCCCTCCTCTCTCTCCTCTCTCTCCTCCTCTCCATCTCACGCACGCCATTTTCTTCTTCAAGAGGCAGTGAACTGCCGTGAGAAACAAAAGGAATAGAGGGAAGCCAGTGAGTTTTTTGTGGCAAAACAAGAGTGCTAGCACACTCCGGTTCAATGCGAAGGTGATAGGGAAGTTAACCCATGAGCCGGGAAGCCATTCGGTGAAGCTTGGAGCTTCAAAACTTGAAGTGAAGGGGCGCACATCACTGTTCACAGCAGCCCACTGCACGCCCAAAACAGTGAGAAAATCAGAATTTTTGTTGCCCAAATCGTCGCTCAACCGCTCGATGTAAGTATTCCGCACTTCCGTCGTTGTATTCACTTGATATTCATGCTTGAGTTTTGATCTTGGGACCTTGAAAAACTCCAACAATGGCATCATGAGCTTAGGTTAAAAGCATGAAAAAGTTAGGGATAAAATTTGGGCAAACTTGATTGTGAGCATGATAAATGAAATTGGATGGATTTGTATGCTTAATTGTGTTTGTATTGAAGATTGATTAGGTCAATTTGAAGAAAACTTGATTGGATCAATATTTCCCCCAATATCCTCCTTGGCCGAATATGTATGTGTTTTAATGTCTTGGGATTTTTGATTTTTGACAATTGGAAGTGTTGGAAATCATTCGGGATGATGATTTAACGTCGATTGCGGAATCAATTGGATTGAATTCGATTTGGACGAAAAATCCCCAAATTGCCAAGTATGTCATGAAACTTGAAATTGGTAAAATGAAATTGAGCATGCAATTATGAAATTGGATGATTAAGTATGCTTAATACATGTTTAATTGATGATTGGTTGGATCAATTTGATTAAATATTGTTTAGAACAAATTTCCCCAATTTTGAAAGTATGTCATGAAACTGAAATTGGGTAAAATGAAATTGAGCATGCAATTATGAAATTGGATGATTAAGTATGCTTTACATGTTTAATTGATGATTGGTTGATCAATTTGATTAAATTTTGTTTAGAACAAATTTCCCCAATTTTGAAAGTATGTCATGAAACTTGAAATTGGGTAAAATGAAATTGAGCATGCAATTATGAAATTGGATGATTAAGTATGCTTAATACATGTTTAATTGATGATTGGTTGGATCAATTTGATTAAATTTTGTTTAGAACAAATTTCCCCAATTTTGATGTGTTGGCCGAATAGGAATATGCCCTAAATCTTGGTAATTTTGTTTCGTTGATCATTGGATGACTTGAAACGATTGAGTATGTTGATTTATGTCGAATTGGTTTTAATTGGATTGAAACAAATCGGACATGTAATTAACCTTATTGCCAAGAATAAAGTAAAGCATGTAATGAGTTTGATTTTAATCTTAATGTGTTGGACATGTGATGATGAAATTGAGCATGATTAATTAGCCTAATTTGTGTTTTGGAAATAATAGTTTAGGTGATTAATCATGATATACACTTTAGGTAATTAAATTGCGAGATTGGATTTGTGTAATTTAATTAATAGGGCTAATTTTGGAAATTGAGCTTGAATTGTTGTAAATGGGCTTATTGGGCTTTGTTGTACAAAGTTTGGTTTAGGCAAAATTGGTTGGATCCAATTAGGCCCAAAACCGCTACCATAAAGCCCAAATGCGACTTATGGACCTTTAAAGTTTAATTGGGCCTAATGGGCCAAGATTGATTTCTAGGCTTATGGGGTAACTCCCGGATTGGATTTTGGTTATTCGGTTTGACACGAATTGACCAAAAGTCCACGCCTTAAGAAATTAATTAAAAGCCCATTAGACTTTAATTAAATTAATATTGGATATTCATCGGGCTTTGAGACCCGAAACGATTAAATTTGGAATTTAAGTCGTAAGGTTCGTAAATAAAGTGTAAGATTTAATTTGGAATTAAATAATTGGATTAGTATTAAATACATATTAAATTAGATTTAATTATGTAGTTTAATTTAATTCGAGAATTCGTACTTTAAGTACTTATTCGCAAAAACGAGTTTGACTCGAACAAAATCAAATCGTTGTTTGAACATTGGATGATCACTAATTATCAGATTAATTAATTGGATTAGATTGATTGATAACATGCTTGAGTGAATACATGGTTGCGATGCATGAATAATGTATATCGGATGGATATTAGTCGGGTGGGACAATTTTGGAAATTGTAATAAATTGATTTATAAATTGGACCTGCGTGTCCAGCCTTATCACCTTTATACTCTTTGTATTCTCTTCTCACCTATTCCCCTCAATGTAAATGAGGTTTCTTTAGAAGTGTAGTGTAACGGGTAGAAGTAAATACAAGTGCTAGCTTGAGAGAGAAAATGAGAGATTTGATCTAGGATCAATGTAAAGTATCCATCCGCATATCATTATTATTTTATTTCATATTCGCTTTATTATGTATTTAGAATGCATGTTTAAGGGTGTATGATGATGAGACCTAACAAAGATAATAAATTGGTTGCCAATTACGCAAAAAAATCCCTCAATCTATATTAAGCGATTATCCTTCCATTGAATGATTCTTGTTCAAGATCCAATTGGCATTGGTTTGTTGGCCAAAGTCAAGACCTTGTCAATTATGGATGTACTTGAATCATGAGGGTTTTGTTCCACATCGGTGTCTTGTCCAAGTTGTGATTTGTTGGCCAAAGTCAAGATCACTTCTTGTCCAACGACATTGATTACGAAACTTTCCTTGTCAATGGGTCCCGCTTAACTGGAATCATTAGGTTTGTTGTGCCAAAGCCAAGGCCTAGATGATTCGGAGGATAAGGTTAGGAAAATGTATTAGATACATTGGCATAAGTAATATGTTTAGGACTTGGATGTCCACCTAACCGGATCTGGGAATTGGATTGGATCCAATTGATCTGTGAGATCTACCTGGTTAAATAGCATACAGCTTGTTGGCCAAAGTCAAGGTTGTATGGGAAACACGGTTTCCCGAGTACTCCACAGAGGGTTAGAGGCTCGACGAAAAATAGTGGGAGGCAAGTATTGAATTTGCAACATTCGTTCAATTACTCGCTAAACACGCTCATTTATTTTTTTTCTCGTCACATTAATCAAAAGTATTAGTTGGACTAATATTTTATGTTGTTTTAATAAACAGTTGGACTGTATTATAGTTGATTATATATAATTGGATTATATTAATCAATATATTTGAATTAATTAATTTCAGTTTACAGTTGATTTTTAATTGGATTATAGTAATCAATGTAATTGAGGTTAATTAATTTGGATTATATTTGATTATATAGTTGGACTATTATAATCATTATAATAAATAGTACCACTAATCGTTGATTAAATAGTTGGACTATTGTAATCAAGATAAAATTGAAAAGTTGGATATTTAAAATATAATCTTGGATTAAAATATTTTAAATGATTTAATTTTCAAATTGGGAATAATTTCAAGATGGTCTTGGAAATTAATAAGTTATTTTATTTGATAAAATAATGAATTATGCCTAAAGCCCGGAGTTAAGCGAATAAGTGGAATATGAAATTTGGAATATTCATATAATGATAACTTTAGCGCTTAATCCATTATACTTGTCAAAGTAGACTCCCTAATTTCTGAATCAGAATTAAGGATTAGGTCTTCTAGGAAGATAATAGGACAAATCCTAAGAAGGAATTGAAGACGAGCAAGGCTCTTACTTCAAATATGTTTGTCATAATTATGTTCACAACTAGTATTGAAATTGGATTTTAAATACTTAGTGTGATACATAAATATGTACTGTTGTGCAGAATCTGTTTTAACAGGATACTGACTTCAGATGAGATTACTCTGCGAATTGAAAACGGGACGATAGTCGCTGTTTTAACCGTAGATACCTAACTTTAGGAATTACCCTGGGTATGTACTTAAATTAGGGAACTGTTAAAATGTAACTAGTTTGACTAGAAACATTATCTCTATATCGCGTATAACCCGCTGCGGGTGTACCTTTATATTCTAGAACACTAAAGTGTTTTATTATATAAAGATGATATTGAGATAAACACATTAGATGTGAATAACAGAATTTATATTTTGAATATAAATAATATCTCAAATACATAACATGACAAATAAATAGCTCAAACTGATTTGATCAATTAAGAAACTAATTGTGGCATTGTTGTCTGGGACACAATCAAACAAGACTCGTATATCCACACTTTCGAAGAGTGGGTACTAGGATTCTTATTTTATTCAAATAAAGTCTACGAATCTAGTTTATTAGAGCAAAGTGCTTAAAACACCTTTACTCGGTAAAAGTGAAAATGCCACCGATCTGTTAGCCCTAGTTCATAGTGAAGCAAGTGGGCCCGTGTCTAGCTAGGCTAGAGGTGGATATGAATATTACGTGACCTATACGGATGTGGCATCGCGTAATGGTTGTGTGTTTCTTTTGAAGAACACAAATCGAAAACTTTTATAGTTTCGACACGGAATAGACAAACAGATCGGTTATAGTATTATCACCATCACGGTAAGACCGTAATGAAAATACTTAAGCAGCAGTAAGTTTCTCGTATACTTGAAAGAGTATAGTATTCTTTCAATAGGACTCCTCTCGGAACACGTCATTTTGACGGTGTGTCCGAACAGGATTAACCGAATTTTGTTAGACATAATAAGGTTAATCACGAGTCGCTTTGAGCTACCATTTCCTTCAACGGATAAGCTTTAAACAGTGCAAGAACTTATTTTGAATAAGGTTCCATAATAATCTGTTTGACAGATATCATATTAGATATGAACGGGAAAGAAACCGGGTTTCTCATTCCTGACTATTTGGGTATGCTTGGCATATGTTTGGATGATACCAAACTAAAACCAAATATGATAAGTGCCAATTGTAGGTCATCCTAGGGATACCATAAGTATTGTACTTATACACCTCACAAGAGAACAATTAGATTGTTGCTCACCATGCGGTTTTCCTAAGAGGAATACCGATATGCAGTGGTAAGTGGGAGGATAGTATAACTCGATGAAAATCGGAGTAATACTGTTCTAGGCACTGAATCTTAATGGAACATATATAGTTCATCAAGGATGAAACTATACCATTAATCTTCGAATACACGAGAACAAAGGAAGTGATACGAGGTATCGACTCCCTATTATGACAAAGTGTCATGAGTCCGAAATGGATTCCATGTATATCAACAAGTTTGGATACTAGTTGATGTACCACAAGGCATTGTGCCTATTGGTACTATAAGTCTTCAAGGAAGACGTACATGGATGGCAATATACCAACGTATAAAGCTAGGCTTTTTAACGGAAAGGTATCGTTATCGACATTGTGTTGATTACGATTCAACCTTTTACTATTGCCACGGTAGATCCATTTGGATGATGCTTGCTAACGCGAGCATAAGTTCTTGGAATTATCATTTTGATGTAATCATAATGGTGTATGATTTAATTCAAAATGAAAATGATTCTTGTGTAAATAAGAGGGTTAGTGGGAGCGCACTGACAGTGGCTGTCCTATAAAATAATGATAATACGTCATTTCTTGGAAATGATATTCCCATAAAATAAGTCGGCGAAAGCTTGGCTTTCGAAATACTCTCCGTGGAACCGTACATTGAAAAATGTACAAGACCTGGTGTATCATACGCTTTGAGCATATGGATTCACAAACAGGACAATCCGAGTGATAGTCACTGGATTGATGTTAGGAACATCCGTTAGTATCTTAGAGAACTAAGGATGCTGTCTTAGTCTATGGAGAGGAGAACTTGAAGTGACTGGGATCACTGTAGCAAGTTTCCTATAACCGATAAAGACGACTAAAAGTCGCAAACGGTACTATACAGTTTGAATAACGGTGCAGTAAGCTGGAAATCTTCCAAGCAAGATACTGTTACCGCATAAACAACAAATGCGGGTTAATTGCAGCAGCTGAGGCAGCAATAGAAGTCATTTGGGTCGATACATATCTAATTAGATTAGATATAGTTCTGTTAGCAGCTGAGCTAGGCATCAGCACAGGCTAAAGAATTAATGGTCTCATCAACGATCCAGATATATACTTCTATATCATCTGATTCGTTCGGATCATACATCGTGGCGATGTGATGATCGTATAAATCGCGTTAAATGATAATCAAACAAATCCGCTGACGAAAACCTTTCCTCAGCAATTTGAGCGAACCGTACATAGTTCGGGTGTAGGACACTTGAGTGACTCGCTACGTGCCAAGTGGGAGATTGTTGGATAAAATGACCCATAGCGTCACTATTTGCACAGAACATTGTGTTGTTGTTAGCAAATTAACTATGTAATAAGGAAATTGCACTCTCATCATTTGTGATTAGATCACCATAGATATATAAATGAAGAGAGGTCCCTATGATTAGTTCCTGGATTGAGATGATATGAGACAGTATCAGTCCACGAAGGATTAATCATTAAATATCCCTAGCCGTAGTATTATCGAGACTGGACATCGATAATGCGGAATAGGCTAGTATTGCACTTGTGTGCGTTGTGAGGGCACAACGGCATAGTTCTCATATATATAAGTATTGGATACTTATGCAAGTGCGATAGGAGGTCGTGTTTCACCGATGGTACGGGAAACAGCTCGCTTCGCTCTGGATAGACCCCTCGGAATCCCATTGGTATTATGACTATGTGTCTATGGGAGGCCGAAATCAAGGTAGGTGTGTATAGTCTTAACCTGAGACTTGCATCGCTAATACTTACGATAATCGATAAACTTTGGTCTTGGTGGTAGGGGGCTTTGACCGGTTCTGTGTACACCACTTCTGGGTTTATCAGAGAGTCGTAGAGTATTGGGTGTGATGTCAAGACGGAAGTGTCACTTCAGTCATATTGGAGATGATGTCACGCAGGATACGGTACTAGTGCTCTTGAGTGTTGCGCAACCAATCGGGATATTGTGACCAGGTCATGTATATCCGATTATAGAGACTATGTTGCCAGACATCCGATATGTGCTTCGGACGGGGTAGACACTTATCCAGCCCCAGCCCTAGCACGTGATTATCCGATACTGGACCGATACGCACAATACTACGGTATACTACGCTTGATATAGATCCTTATTCCTGTAAGGATGTTTCCGGAGAATTGGATAGACATGGTGCTTTGCTAGAAGCCAACCTTGTCTTGTAAATCGGTATAACGTAGTACGAGGTACTTACGTGTTCGGATAGTCCGACGACCGATTTGACTACCAACATATCCGGGGATCTCATGGGTCGCTTCCCAAAGATTCACCGATGACGTATGACTCGCACTTATATTAATCTGGGATTAATTAGATGAGAGAGAAAATTAATCTGGGATTAATTGCGGAGATATTTTATCTAGGATAAAATAACGATTAAAGAGAGAGAAACATTAATTTGGAATTAATTGAGGAATTAATATATTTGATATATTAATCGAAATTGGATTTCGACGCGAAATTAAAATTAGATTTTAATTCGGGCGAACGAATTAATTTAGAATTAATTCGTTAGCGACGTGAATAGTGATTTCGCTTGGCGTAATCGTTTAATTACGACGCAACGGAAAATTCGTTAATTTGGAATTAACGAACCCGAGCCCGAGATTTTTACGAGCGCATTCGTATTTAAAATTCGAGTGCGGCACGTCAAATCAAGCGTCAAATCGCTAGTCGCATCTAGCGTCACATCAAGCGTCAAATCATGTCACTTTGAGTGATGTGACAATTGATTGGATTGATTGATGTTTGAAAGTGATGTGATGTGACTTGTTGATTGAAAGTGATGTGTGTGTACTTGCATTTAAGTCAAATTGCTTTGAAATGAATTTCAAATGAAATTCATTTGCATTTGATACAAAAAGAAGCAAAAACCGTATACACCAATTAGACATTCACTTTTCATTTTCCCTCCTCTCTCTCCTCTTCTTCTCCTCTCCATCTTCACTCACGCCATTTTCTTCTTCTTAGGCAGTGAACTGCCGTGAGAAACAAAGAAATGGGGGAAGCAAGTGTGTTTTGTGGCAAAACAAGAGTGCTAGCACACTCCGAGTCAATGCGAAGGTGATAGGGAAGTTAACCCATGAGCCGGGAATCCATTCGGTGAAGCTTGGAGCTTCAAAACTTGAAGAAAGGCGGCACATCACTGTTCACAGCAGCCCACTGCCGCCCAAACAGTGAAGAAATCAGAATTTTTGTTGCCCAAATCGTCGCTCAACCGCTCGATGTAAGTATTCCGCACTTCCGTCGTTGTATTCACTTGATATTCATGCTTGAGTTTTGATCTTGGGACCTTGAAAAAACTCCAACACCAGTTTGATGTAGTGTGTGAGCTTGATGTATGAGAGTGTATGATCATGAAGGTTAAAGAAAACTCTCTGTTTTTGCCTTAGTGTAATGTATATGAAGGTTCTCTAACGTTGCAAAAATGAATTGATGCTCAATTTATAATAAAATAAAAAGCAGCCCCAACTTCTCTGTCTGAGACCGGTATGCCGGTCTCCAGACACCGGTATACGGGTCTGACATAGTAACGGATATATTACCGTTTGAATATATCCGTGAAGTCGGTATGGTCACCGATATGGGGACCAGTTTGGTCATTTTCGGTTCCAGTAAGCATGTTTTACTAATAGGCTCACCGGTATGGATGTCGATATATGGACTGGTATGGTCCGTGCTGGTTTGGCTCACCGATATGGTAGTTGGTTTCATGCATGCCGGTTCCAGTGTATATGCAATCCCCAGTATGACCGGTATGGTCATCGGTATGAAATATGCCAGGTTTAGAGGGCTTGCAAAACAGAGCATCTCACCGGTATTGGGAACACCTGTAAGGGACAGGTATGCCGGTCTCTGTACAAAAAATGCATATATGAAGTTTTAAGACATTTGGTACATGAGCCTAATGCATATTAATAAATGTGCATGAATCCTATGAGCTTAGGTACTTGAATAATCAATTCACAATACATTTAGAGCCCCAAGCTAAGACTTTACATAATTTCTTTAATATGCGTCAGTCTTCACATTCTTCGCTCTTCACCACCGCTGTGCTTCAACATCTTTTTGTAATGTCTCGATGTTGTGCGTCAAAGTCTTTCTTCTTATTGTATCATCAAAATCCATTACGAGTTTTTGTCACTAACAATCTCCCTCTTTTTGATGATGACAACCCTTTAAAACTTGTGAGCTTCTGAGAGTCCAAATTTTCCAAATTTTTCTCCCCCTCAATGTGTGATATTCTTCAATATAGTTATATAAGACTTAGACAAACACATTAGTATATTTACTCTCCTTTAATACAAGGGTGAGGGTAACACAAGTTTTAATCTCATTTCTAATGATTTCTCCCCATTTGACATTATCAAAAAGTGGAGAAGCAAAAATTAGGTTCTAATGAGAAACCAATTAAATATGTGCATTATCAAATGAAGATATCAAAATTTATATATATGCACATTTAACATCCCCCTTTATGCCATAAAAAGAAATCATGCATATATCATTTCTCAATTTCATTATTGATACCGATTAAACAAAAAAAAAAAAAAAATTTCATGCATTTGATGATATCAATTATGTCTATGATATCAATTATGTCTATATACATGCATTTTTAACTAAAATATGTTCAATGGCAAAAAAACATGTTTAATGCAAGTCAATCAAGTAATCACATATATCATTTAACTCAATAAAATCAATGTGATACTAGTTGACTCTAAATGGGGTTAAATATATGATTAAGGCATATAATGATATCAAATGAAAATCGATACCAATAGAAGATTGATTACTTGCCTAATCACTAGTATGCTTCAAAGTTTTATACCAATTAAAATATGCATACCAATATAAGTTGGAGGAAACAGTACCAATATTTCCTTAAGTACGGAGGTTACCTTTTACCGTTTGCCATTCCTCATTTCTCCGAGCCTTTGGGATCAATTCGCATTTCTCTTTAAGATCCTTCCCAAAAACCCCCTACAAAATTATCAAGTGTACCTTGGTACCCAACCTTTCTTGGGTCCATGGGAGTTAATTTTGATTCCTTGAGGAATCCATGCATTTTTAGTCACATTTTTTTATGCATTAAAAACTTTTGTGTCCCTTTTTATTACATGCATGACATGTGATTTTTTCATTGATAACAATATTAGCATGAGAATCAGATGCCTTAACAAAATAATTTTTCAAAAATTTTCTCTTGATGTAAGGCTTATATCCTAATCCCTCTCTATTACATCCATATTTTTGGGATCCAAATAGCATATCAAACTTTTTCTTCCATAATATGAATTTTGCTACAATATGTTGCAAATCTATTACCGTTTTGTATAAGGAAATATTTTCATTTAAAAATAGATTCGCAATCACATGTTTTTGAGATAGATGGCATGTTAGATACTCTATTTTCAAGTTCTAGATTTTTATCTTTTAAACGTACATTTTCGTCATTTAAACATGCTATTCTTTTTCATGTTTGGCCTTTAAGCAAATAACGTCATTATTTAAAACATGAATTTTATCCACATAAGTTGCATGTTCATTTTTAAGTGATGAATTCTCATTTTTAAAAAAATTATATTTCTTTTTAAGCATGTCACACAACTCATTTAATCCATTAAAAGCATCAAGTAAATCATTATATTCTTGAGAGTTGTGTACCTTTTCTTATTCGCTTTCAAAGAAGAAATCCTCATCCTCGATAGCCATGAATGCTAGATTTATTCTTTCTTTGATTTCTTCCTCCTCAGATGAGCTTGAGTCGCTATCGCTCCAACTTGAAGTAGCTTTCAATGCCTTTTTATTGAATTTTTCTTTGAATCTTTTCAATGGACAATCGGTAGCTATATGACCCGGTTTATCACACTCATAGCAAACTATTTTCTTGTGCTTCCGTGGCCATTTTTCTTCTTTCTTCTCATCCATTCTTGATTTTCCTTTAAGCTTTACGGATTTGATGAGCTTATTGAATTTTTTGGTTATTTATGCTAAGTCATCATCACTATCTTATTCACTTGAGCTAGCATCATATCTTTTTCTTGCTTTCAAGGCTAGATTCCTCATTGTTCTTTTCTCACATTCCTCATTTTGATCCATTTTGATCTCCAATTCATACTTAAATAATTTTCTGACCAAATCATCTAACTTTAAGTTGTTCATGTCATTTGCTTCTTTGATGGAGGATGTTAGCTCCTATATTCATTCGGGAGTGACCTTAGTCTTTCTTCACATGATCGGTTGGCCCAATGATTTTCCCCAAAGCACCTAGGGTTTATAATGATTGTAAACCTCAAACTCATGTGATCAATCTCTTCCCCAGATTCCATTTTGAAACTATCCAATTCACACATGAATCGGTTGATCTTTGATTCATTCACTTGGCTTATGCCCTCGTTGATCATTTCTAGAGACTTCCATAGCTCATGTGTATTTCCAAATTCCGGAAGCTTGTTAATTTGACTATGATTAATGGCACATATGAGATGGTTGGGTGCTTAGCATTTGTAGAGCTTTGTGTAATTTCCTTATCGGTCCACTTAATATGGGGCTTAGGAATCTCCATACCATTACTATCCCTCTTTATCGGTGTTTTTACATCCCATGTGATCACCTTGAAGGATTGTGTATATACAACTAAAATGTAGTTAAGAAACCTCATCTTCTAATAGTTATAATCGGTTCCGTTGAAGAATGGAGTTCTTGTAATAGAAAATCCCTCGGTAAGATTTGACAAGTTTCTTGTAGGAGCCATGATCATTTTCTCGGACGGTTAAGTCTTTGTTGAGAAAACCTCGCTCTGATATCAATTGAAATTCCCTACAAGCAATACAACAACCAAACTCTATATTTCCAAGATGAAGGGGGGGGGGGGGGGTGAATTGAGTTATTGCCTAATAATACGGAAATAAAAATCTTTACCAATTTTAACTACTTTTATCGATTAAGCCTTAGGGTATATTTTCTCATACAATAAATATTACCTATATATAAGTTTCTAATATATAAGGCTATGTCAATTTCGATTACACCGTGAGTTAAGAGATGGAGAAAATAACACCGTGAGTTATTGGCTGGGCCAACAATGCATATGTCCACTCCCTCAAGTCGTGCTTAAAGATTTTACGGTCAACATTGTTCAATCGCGTGAGAAACTCCATTTTACCGGAAACTCGTTAATTCTACCGGATCGATTTAATTTATTCCGTTTCTCCCCGAATTATACCACATCCATCGTTTTAACATATTAAATCACATCCAATTCATTTCATGTCAATTCGCTAAACTACGAAACTACTAGAAGCATTCGATTATAAACCGATACACTTTAAAATATCAAATTTTATATGGAGAGTCGTACCGAAATTTCGAGGCCATATTCGGACTCCCAACGGCCATACGAACACGCTGGTGTTGTCGAAATTTCGATCGGAGTTACTATTCACTGTGGGACATTATTCATCCGAATATTCTTTCCTTGTTTTGCATGACACCAAGCACGGATCGGGAACATCATCACCACCATCTCGTAGTACTCATCGAGGGCTTCGATTTGGCGGGGGGCTCGGGCCATGAAATGAAGCAACGAGACGGGATCGCAAAACCCATTGCCGCACGTTCTCCTCTTCGCCCTGGCCGTTCACCGGCGTTTTAGCGTCGCCACCGGCCACCATTAGACACACGGTGGCCAGACACTTCTTTCTAGACGGTCGCGCCGACGCGACCAATGGCCTTCAGCATGTGAAATGGTCGTTGGGGGGGCGTGCGAGGGGTTTTAGAATTTTGCCACTTTAGCAATTTTTGAAAACCTTGAGGCTTTAAATAGTTTCTTGGAAAATATCAAAAAGGTCCCCGTATATTTGCTGTTTAGCCCCAAGTTTGGGGTCTTCTTGGAAATTTTGATGTTTGAGGCCCTTCTGATGCGTTTCTCGAAAAATGTTCAACACGAAAGTTGTTCTCTCGGAAAAATGAGTCTGATGGTTCAAGAACCAACTCAATCGGAGTTTGTTTGCTATTTTCATGACCAAAACCGTAAACTTTACGCGTATATAAAAATCGCGTAACTGACTTTTGATCACACACGTTTCCAACACTACAAATATTCATAATATATTATTCCAACCCATATAACATCACTTGAACTCTTATTATTCATTATCATCATGCTCCGAGACTATAACGTCAGTCCGAGAATCTTCCAGAACATTCCCGAAAATCTGGGATGTTACATTCACCCCTCCTTATAAAAATTTCGTCATCGAAATTCTCTGCCCTTATAACTGCTGATTCGAACCTGGTCGCAAATATGAAAACTATCTTACTTAAAACTCCATTGATATCACTTCTCTGTCTCAACTATGAACTAACCACTATCTATAAGCTAGAATCCTTAACAGCTCATCTACTGCTTTAACCTGACTATACTAGTCTGGTTCTCATCTCTGACTATAGTGATCTGGTTCTTATCATAATGACTTGGCCTCGCAAGGGCCCTATACACATATTATCTAATTCTTGCTAATTCTCCGATCTAAAAGGCCGCAAGAGTACTAACTGAAACTATTCTCCTCCCAAACGGAGATAACTCAACCATGCACATCAATTGAGACACTCATAGACTCATACTCAAGAAAACAAGGCACTAAACAATAAAATTAAATCATATCAAACTATCATAGAAGGTACATACAAAGACTATCGTGGTCTTTACAACACTGAGGACAATCTCAGACAATCGGATCCCCACAGTTGCAGTCACTGACTTCTAGACCATGCTACTGACTGACTCTTAAACTATGCTTTGATACCATCATTGTAACATCCCGCTTTAGCAGCAATGTTACCGGCAGGAGACATGTTAAACCTGTCTCCATAAGCCTCTGATTCTAGAAAATTTCGGCGTGATGTATGTAGAACATCATGCAACCTAGCTTATAGCCAGCACCTTGAGATAATCTGCTCATGCAAACTCAACATATGCAGCATCAACTTGGCCTCAGGCACTAACTCAATAAGCAAAATGCAGATCACTTGGCCTCTGGCTAGAACTCAAAAATAAAATAAAATTTTTACATAACCTTTACATATGTAATAAAAATGTAAATACAATAAAAAAATAATGAGTCGTGAAGACCCATAACTTGACCCAGGACTCAGAGATTCTCTTGACTGCAATTGGGGCGATCCACTATCTTCGCTGAAATCATGTTGGCTCAATACGACTACTACTGACCTGTAAAACTAACAAACTGTTGTGGTGTGAGTCACAATGACTCAGTAAGTAACCTTGCTCATAACTTGAGCGTCAAAACACACAAAAGTTTGAATTCCATTTCTGATTTAACTTGAATTGACTCTATGTCCATACAACTAAATATTGGGTCTGAGCTAACTATCTAGGTCTGATCCATTTACAACATATTACTTCATACTAATCATTTTATCTGATTACTCACAATATTTAATTTCTGTTTATCAGTTATAGTCTAAACATCTTAGTATTATACACATATATATCAAGGTTCCATATCACTGACAACCATGTCATTCATTAAAACTCATTTTAGTTTGCTCACATATAACTCAGGTTCTGTTTACTAGTTATATTTTCATACATCCATAATATACGTGTCAAGTCCATATATCATTAACAGCCTTATCAATAATCCATCTCGTTTTTGCTGCACAACTCAACTATCTTTCCACTATTCATTCTTTGCCAGTTTGGTTTGGACACTTAATATAATTATCGTTCTTTTATTTCATTGAAATATCATCAAATCGGTAATGTAAAATATTATTTCTATTCACATACTATTATCTATCACGTACTCATGTATATAGAACCATGTTATCATACATCAATGCTTTCTAAAATACTCATTATATGTACACATACAACACATATAAACATCAGTCATATACTTATATGAATGTGATAATGTAACAGGCATTAACATCATCTATATGCATCTCGGATGTTTTCTAGAGCATGTGACTTTTATACCCATCTTGTGATTTATACTCTACACAACATGCCATGCTTTTATGAACTATTACTTTGAAACATTTTCTGAAAAACTTACATATGGATGTTCTAATGCTTTCATGCATAATATCAACTATATGCATTTTCAAATGATAACTAAAATATATGATTTATATGCTTGACTTGTAAACTTTACTCTGCTTAACATGCTATGCTTTTAGAAAATACTTTCTGAACTGAAGAACTCTTTATTGAAAACTTTACTTGCAAACCGATTTCTGCTTAAAATTCTGTATCTCTTATGAAACTACTGTTTCTGAAAACTTCCTTTTCTAAAAAGCTCGCTGTAACTGAAAACTGAAATCTGAAAAAAAATATTTCTAAATTCTGTTTCTAAGAACTATTTACTGAGAATCTGAAAACTAAAAACTCTTTCTTGTACTTCTCTCGAAAATTACTTTCTAAACTCTTTTTCTGAAAACTGAAATCAGAAATCATTTTTCTGAAAACTGAATCTCCGCGCGTAGGCGCATCTCTGCTCGAAGGCGCATCTCCGCCCGAAGGCACATCTCCGCCCGAAGGCACATCTCCGCCCATGAATATACCATCTAAGCGCTGAGGATCTAGAGGCGTCCCCCCAGTCATCTACATGTGCACATGTGTATAAATCCATCAATTCCAACAATGTACAGCTGAGATGGGTCAAATCCCAAATCCCGAATCCATATGATATCCGTCAATTCCATCAGTGTCTCAAGTTACGTACTGGGGTGAGGTTTTACCTCGTGCCCCGAAAATATAAAACTCATGCTTAAATCTCAAAACTGAAGGGAACATTTTCTGAAATACATTTCCTTTCAAAAGCAACTGAAGCTTTTCTTTAAAACACTCTGAATTTTTCAAAACCTTTCTTAATTTCAACTTCACTCTGGAAATCATTTCTAAGAGTTTCTGAAAATTCTGAAAATCTTATTAGCTTATGAAAACATTTTGTTTATGCTAGTGCACCCAAATATATATGCATACACACAATTATGCTCATATACACACACATATTTTCCATGCATGATCTCGTAATCTCTCACTTATGATTTTATCCATGTCTATGCCCGTGTATGCATGCTAACATATGTTCATGTTCATAATAATTTCTCGATTATACATGTTACCAATGCTCATACTTACATGTTCACAAGTACACATACTCTGAGATCTTTCTCTCTCACACATATGCTCAGTCATTCAACATGCTTTGACTTACAATCACTCATGAATATGAATACTTGCTACATCATTACCTCATATTCTCATATATATGCCTCAACACATACACACACACATATATATACTTTTTAAGTTAACGCATGCTTTCATATTCAATACTCGTGTTTACTTAGCTAACTACTGCAATATATTCATTATGTATTATTACTCAAGTCTCCATATTTCATACTTACACTTAACACACACACACTAACATAAACACTTTTCCTGCCCACTTACATGCCTATTATTCATACATATCTATACTTATCTATACATGCACATATCCTTTATCATTCTTCTACTTTCTCATGTCATAAACTTACATATGTCCTCATGCAATGTATATACTACTCATCCATACTCTCTATCATCTTATGTACATGTATCTATACTTATGTTACTAAACACATGTATATATGCTCAATTTCGTATGAAATTCAACACTTGCATTCATATTATTCTTATACACACATGCATGCTTAATCACGTCAACTTACATACTTACTAATTCATACTTATCCATGCATACTATTGTTCTTATGCTAATACACACATTACATAATTACTTGGTTAATTATATACTCACATGCTCATTATAGTTATGCATTTTACACAAACTTTCTAGCTCTCTCTAGCATTCTTGATTTTACACATAGCTTATTTTTATCACGAATATGTCTATGTTTATCTCATTTATAACTTTAATCTCATATCCCTAGGGCGTAGTTTTCTACAACCCCCAAATCCAAGTATACTAATACAATACAAGCAAGCATTCAATCATTTATCGCATGGGTTACTTACCAGGCTAGGCGAACACTCAAGATCCTGGTCCAATCTACCAAAACAAATAATAAAACGTGATCAGAACCGCTACTTACGGAACTTTAGACATTTCTATAATAAACTTCGGATCCTTCTCGGAATAATCAAATCAAATAAAAACTTGTCGGATTTTCCTGGATTCATTTAAATCACTATAATACTTATTCTAAGTCATTACATAATATTCTAAACTAACTCGGTTGCTTAAATTCCGATTTACGCATTTTCAGAAAATCTTACGGAAAAGTTTCCGCAAACACTACGGAAGGTTCTCGAACCTCCAAACTTATCTAAAATTACTTAATTACGCTCGCAATACCATATTCGTGTCATGCCCATGGTTATGGTCAACATTGCTCAGTCGCGCGAGAAACTTCGTTTTACCGGAAACTCGTTAATTCTACCGGATCGATCTAATTTATTCTGTTTCTCCCCGAATTCTACCACATCCATCGTTTTAACATATTAAATCACATCCAATTCATTTCATGGCAATTCGCTAAACTACGGAACTACTAGAAGCATCCGATAATAAATCGATACACTTTAAAATATCAAATTTTGAACGGAGAGTCGTACCAAAATTCCGAGGCCATATTTAGACTCCCAACGGCCATACGAACGCGCTGGTGTCGTCGGAATTTCGATCGAAGTTACTGTTCACTGTGGGTCACCATTCATCCGAATCTTCTTTCTTTATTTTGCATGCCACCGAGCACGGATCGGGAAAACCATCACCACCATCTCGTAGTACTCATCGAGGACTTCAATTTGACGGGTGGCTCGGGCCATGAAACGAAGCAATGAGCCGGGAACGTGAAACCTATTGCATCGCGTTCTCCTTTTCGTCCTGACCGTTCATCGACGTTTTAGAGTCGCCGCTGGCCACCATTAGACACACGGTGGCCGGGCGCTTCTTTCTAGATGGTCGGCCAGCCGGCGGTGGCCGACAGGCCACCGGCGCGGCCAATGGTCTTCTGCATGTGAAATGGTCGGGAGGGGGGCGTGTGAGGGGTTTTAGAATTTTGCCACTTTGGTAATTTTTGAAAACCTTGAGGCTTTAAATAGTTTCCTGAAAAATATCAAAAAGGTCTCCGCATATTTGCTGTTTAGCCCCAAGTTTGGGGTCTTCTCGGAAATTCTGATTTTTGAGGCCCTTCTGATACGTTCTCGAAATGTGTTCAACACGAAAGTTGTTCTTCTCAGAAAAACAAGTCTGATGGTTCATAAACCAACTCAATTGGAGTTCGTTTGCTATTTCCATGACCAAAACCGTAAACTTTACGCGTATATAAAAATCGCGTAACTAACTTTTGATCCCACGCGTATATAAACCTAAGTTACTCATATTCTTAATAATGCGTTTATTAACATGACAAAATCGAGCATGGCAAATATTAAAGGAACACAATATGTACGGAGAAGAACTAGTTTTATTAATAGCAACATTGAGTTTGAACATTCCATCAGTAGCATGACCATTTCCCACAAAAAAATATTATTTTTAAGAGTATACAAATAAGTCCTAATAGTTTGTGTAAACCCAGCCTTGTTCAGGAGATAGCTTGAAACTAAGGTCTTCCTTATCTCAAGAGTGTGCAGAAAATCCTTGAGAATAACAGTCTTCCCAGAGGTGAACTTTAGTTCCACATCACCAGTCACAACAACTATAGTGGTGTGGGAGTCACCCAATAGCACTTTCTTGTTCGTAACTTTTGCATAGGACTTGAACAAAGCACGATCATAGCAGGCAAGATGAGAAACACCAGTGTTAACCCACCAACCCTCATATCCACCAACCATGTTGATCTTAGAGATCAAAGCAATAAGTTGATCTTCAGTAAGATTTGTTTGTGAAACAAAACGCTTATTCCGACAGTTCCAGCCAAGGTTTCCTGATTTTCCATAGTTGTAGCATTTGAACTGGATATTGTCTTTTCTTAAGGGAGGTTGGTGCCCTTTCTAGTTATCTCGGGTTTGGTTGTTGGTGTTTTGGTGGTTTTGGTTCTTGTAGTTTTTAAGGATGAACTTTTTCTTATATTTTTACCATTAGGTTTCAGGACTACTGAGGTAGGTTTCTTATTATTTGATACAATTACGATCTCTTATTTTTTTTTTTTATCCTGTTTGTGGGCTCATCTTCTATTCGAAGATGAGTTATAAGACTTTTTAGGGAAAATTCCTTAGTTTTATATCTAAGTGTAACTTTAAACTCTTTCTAGGATGGAGAAAGTTATAAATAATGGAAGCTACTTGGAATTACTCATCTAGAGACATACACTCAGATATAATCTCATGGGCTATTTTATTATAGCTCATGGGATTGAGTTTCTATAGATTTATCATCTACTATTTGGAACTTAAGGTAATGACTAACAGCGTATGCTTTAGACCTATCATTTTCAATATCACATTTATCTGAAAGGCATCCTAGACATCTTTATCAGTTTTATAGAGTTATAAATATCTTATAATTCATCAGACAGACCATTAAGTTTATCTATAAAGTCATTTTCCTCTCAATTTTAATGCTCCTTAAATTGGACTACGATGGGGTAATCAGGAAGTTTAGGTTTTTCAGACATATAAAAATTTGCTAGCTTTTTTATAATGAGAAAGAACATCATTCTCAATCTCCAGCGTTTAAAGTGAAAGTCTTGAAATCGAAAGTATTTATTCAAATCAACATCAACAACAACAATAGTAATGCATTCATGGCCGCAGTAGCAAAAGTAGAAATGACAGATATAATGTCTTAAAATTATTGAAACAGTTTGCAAAGTGAAGAACAATATTACCGTTCACCACGAAAATAAAATTGAAACTAGGTTGAGTCACGGACTAGGTCATTTTCTTTAAGACGTTGAGCGGCTCTGCCTAGAATGTGTGTTTGCAGTTATTCGGCCCCCACGTCCCCAAGATAAAACAAGCCTAGAAAAACATTCTGTCTCAATCAATTTAGTAAAAAACCGATTATTATGCTCACATCTAACAATTATTTGCTTGGCATCTCAAAAACGCATGTTATAAAAATACCAGAGGGATATTCGGCAGAGAGAAAGATTTGTCAAATTATATTTTTTTTGTTCGTTTTCTATATATTTTCAATGTAAGAAGAATCCCTTTATATACGAAAATATTTTGACCGTTTGTATTTAATAATAAAATATTTGCAATTTAATTTTGTCAATGTTGCATTAAATAAAAAAATATAAAATATTTACAAAATTAAATAAAACGGTTTCATGATTTAAATAAAAAATAATTAATTCTTTTTTTTCCATTAAAAATATAAAAATATTTCTCTAAAAAGATATATATAGCCACCCACCCGAACCAACGGACGACGACGGCAGCGCGCGCACTCGTGTGTGGTGAACCATCATTAGCGTACCTCCTCACCATTCCACAAAAGTGGATATCCCTTGGGACCCAAACTTAACTCACAACATAACATCTTATAAATAATAAATGGTGTTGCAGCTTTTCATTATGGGAGGAGGTGTCAAAATAAATTTATAACTCCTTAATAAATAGTGATTTTTATAACTCTTCCTTATATTCAAAACAAACTTGTAACTCTCCATTTAAAATTCAAATATACAACAAAAAACTACTCTAAAAAATATACACTAATTCATTGTATCAGCACTGCTCAAAACATAAACATGACTATTTTTTGATCCCTTGAGAACATAAAGCTTCTCTCATTACAAATTATCAAGTGGGAAGACAAAGTGTTGGTGGAAAGTATTCAAGTCTTAGAACCAAAAACTGAAGCTCCCACTTGAAACTTTTTGACCAAATTTAATATTAGTTTATTTGTTGAACTTTGAACTTCCAAAGACCTTCAAATGCTTCTAAATGTTCTATTTGAATCTCCAAACATTTGGTTGACTAGCCTATAAGAAGACACCACCAACACACAACTTTCTCTCTCTCTCTCTCTCTCTTCTTTTTTTTTTTTTTTTTTTAAATTTCGTAACACCATAATTTAATCAAAAGAAAACAGAGCGTAATTAACTAATAGTATTTTCTAAAATATTTTAAATTAATCATAACATGATAAATTCATCCAAAAAGAGACTTATGGGGTTAGTACGGTCTATCCTCTGTTGGTAGCATCTCCCGGATCAGGGATGTTACACATTCTCTTTGTAGTGCAGTCATATGGTACTATTAGGAAAATGATACAAAATCTATTTTTATCTTCATTTTTATTAGGTTCTGACACTTGACACTATAATATACTGCCACTTATTAAAAGTTTTAATTGGACCACTTGTCTTCTCCAGATATTATCCTTAAATACTCAACCATTTTCCTCTTCAATTGTTGATACATATTCTCCACTGATCGTTAAAAATACAATATTTTTATTCATTTGTGTTTATTGTCAAAGATCTTGATAGTTTTGTTGTACATGCATCTAACATAAAGAAGATGAAATAATTATTTTCTTTCTTCAATTGGTTATACATATTCTCCACTAATTAATTAAATTGCATTAATTTTTTTAAAAAATATGAACAAGCACTAGTTTTAAAGTTTTGACGCCCATCTATAATTCCAAATCGATCACACCTCATTTTGAAATACTAACATTGTTCTAGGCAAACACTAATTTTGCAATATCCTACATTGAGGGTGTGCATAACTGACCATCATTTCACAATCAGAAATAACTTCTAAAGGTGTACCACATAAAAATGATTTAGCACTTCTAGGTACCGTTGTTTTTTATGCTTATGAAACCGGTTTGTATGTTATCACAAAAATATAGTAATCAATTGTACATTCTTTAAATAAAAAACTACAACAACGTGTGGTCCGATATTTAGTATATAATAAGATTGCCTAAAAATGAGGCTTATATATATATAATTTGTATAACATAAATGATTCACATTATGCATGGTAAAAAAATCCAGGCCCGGTCCGGGATAAAAAAATCAGGTCGGTCTTTAGAATAAGAGGCCCGACTCGGGTCTGGGCCCGAGCCAAGCTCAACTCAAAAAATCCAGGTCCGGCCCGACTCAAGATTAAAAAATAAAAAAATATATAATTTTTTATATTAAAAAATCAGGCCGGACTTTTCCCGGATCCGGGCCTAAATATTATTTCTAGGAGCCCGGGCCCGGCCCGACCCGACCCGACCCGACCCATTTTTTGGGGATAACCGGGGTGTCCGGGCCAGCTTACGCTCACCTCGACTAATCCCCGGGACCTGTGCCCCGTGTCCTCAGAAATTTCCCAACACAGATCAGGGTAAGTCGCTGGCTTTTCATACCAGGGGGTACGACCCCAAGAAAATGCATCCGACCCATAGTAATGCATAATTCACATGCAGGGCCTAACCTTTCTATGACCCTCTATTTATTTATTTATTATTTTTTTTTATAGCATCCAAATAACTAAGGGTCAATGACCCAATAATAATAATAATAATAATTATTATTATTATTATTATTATTTTTTTATAATAACATTTAACTGTGGTTAGCGGCTTCAAAATGTAAAAATGGCCCAAAACCACGAAGATACCAGAACCGGCATTGTTCACACGAATCTAATGATCATATCATTTTTACCATGATTAAGATTAATTAGTTTGAAGATAAATTTCTTAGTTGGAATGCTTGATTTCGCTTCGCTGTTTCCCCTAACAATGAACTTATTTATATTTTTTAAAAAAAAAGAAGCTTGAGGATAAGTACATTTATCAAGCACCAAAACAGTGGATATTTGCAAATATATTTATGCAAATTGTATGTGCATGCTCGTTAAATTTTCTTATGCTGATGCATGGCATATCGATGGCATATAAATTATAAGTTATCTTTTGGGACATGGCTTGCCAATGCGGCAAAAAGATTTGACCAATCCAAATAAAGTTTTGTTCGTTATAATACCAATATAAGAAATCATTCACATTCAAAAAAATACGTGCGAATTAAATTCATAGCACACAGATGGATTGTTGTAAATGACAAAAAGCAAAGCCAAAACTCTTTTTGTGTACTTAGGTTCATGCATGTTCCAGAAGATTTAAGTTATTATGTGAAAGTTGTACACATTTTGGAAAATTATATAAATTATTTTTTTAATTTAGAGAAAATTATCCGTTTTCTATATTTGAAATTTCAAATGAAAAGGAGAACGATTTCAAAATTTTCATAGTAAATGATACGTACGCTATTTATTAGGTAAAAAAATTATAATTTTCCTATTAATAATAATTTTATATATATATAGTACTTAAATTTAATTCATTAAATTATTCAAAATAATCTAATATTATTTGAATAATATAAAAAATTAAAATATATAATACAATTCATATAACACCAACCATAATAATATAATTTTTATTTTATTTTATTTTATATAATCCGATATAATCTAATCCAATCCAATATAAAATGGTCCACCAAACACACCATTTGGGACAAAAAAAATTATATATCTCTCATTACATTAAATATCTGTAACGACCGGTAGTTATTACTACTACCTATGCCGATATTATTACGTACGGGACAAATGAACGTAAAATAAATCATGTTGGAGTTTAAATACAAGCATGAGATGGATTTGGAAATGATCGGAAAACTTCTCGAAGCCCTGGGACGAGACTGTTTCGTGTTTATTTTGGACCACCCATAGTATTTTGGGCATAACTTTTTCATACGATCTCCGTTTTTTATGAATTTTATATCGCTGAAAATCTTAGACCGAAAATTACAACTTTCGTGTTAAATATTTTTCCAAATTCGGACTAAAACTAAGTCAAAATCGCAGATAAAGATCTGAGTGAATAGTGATTTCGGACCTAAATGATACAACACCAAATTTCACCTTTTTTCTAGACACTTCCACATCTTTCTTTTTATCAATTGAGTCCTACTATAAAAGGGACCACTATTCATTAATACAAGAGAAAAATGAGATGAAAAATAAGAAGAAAAAAATGTGAGAAATCGTGAGAGAAAAGAGAGTGGAAAGAAGAAGAAGAGAAAATAAGCAGAAGAAGAAGAGGAGAAAGAAGAAGAAGAGAAGAAATGAGAAGGAGAATCAAAGGAGTTTTGCCTTCATGAAGCTTAAAGAAAGGGTGGAGAAATCAAGAGAAAGATAGGTTATACACAGGAATCACGATTCTTTTTTGATCAAGGATTCAGTACCAGCCAGAAAATGATCACTGTGAGTGGACACTGTTTTCTCTAAGTTGTTGTTTTTTTGTTTTTTGTTTTTTTTAATAATAATTTTCAGTATCAGACTTACTTTTGCTGCAAATAGGGCGTTAGCCAAGATATTTTTATATCTTATATGAGTTTGCATTTTTTAGAAATATTTTTTGAAAAGAAATATTTTCAGTTGAGCTGTATGATTTTGGGGCATGAGTTAAAATTTCACCCCAATATGTAACTTGTGACATAGTGGAATTGACGGATTCAGAGACATGTGCACATGTGGAGGACTAAGGGGACGCTCTCAGATCCTCGAGCAGGACTAGGGTTGACAGATCCCTAAAATCCTGTTTGGTGGCTACACTGCCAGTTGAGCTGTTGTCCTGGGTGTAGAGCTTTACATTGCCAGTTGAGCAGTTGTCCTGGACATAAGGCACCACCAGCCTCAGAGATTCCGCAGTTGAGCTGTTGTCCTGGGCATCGAGTATTACCAGTTTTCAGATCACTAGTATATAGTTTTCAAAAGTCAAACTTTAGTAAAGAGTTTCAGAAACCAGTGTTTTAAAGACAGTTTTCAGAAAGATGAAGTTTTCAGAAACATAGTTTTTATGTAAAGATGTTTTAAAAATATGGTTTTAAAGCCAAAAAGATTTTTATCAGTCTTCAATTTTTAGTCTGCTCACTTAGATCGTATAGCGATCTAACCCCCACTAGTCTTTACTGTTTTGTAGGGATTCCAGGAGGACAAGCTCGGGAGGATGGATACTGATGCAGTCACCAGGGATGGAGTCCACCAGTCTAGAGTCAAAAGTATAATACTCCGGTCAGAGTTGCAAATGCATTAGTGATGTGATAGTCATTACAAGTAATCTTTAAAATGTTGTAAAAGAAGCATTTCTGAGTATGCATTTATGAGTAATAAAGGTATTTTATGTTGATTGAGTTATGGTCTACATGTATGACATTGCATTAGAATAGTTTACGATACAGTCAGAAAGTCCGAGGCTGATAGGGTTAGTACAGCTATCCCCTGCTAGTAACATCTCCCAGATCGGGGATGTTACAATATCTGATCGCATCCCATTTTGCCAAACAGTTTCGCATATATAAATTAAATTTTGTTAATTTTTTCTTCTTTTCAGTGTTATCAACTAGTAGAAAAATATGATATTTTGACAGATAATTTATGACAGATACTGATTCTGTCATTAATTTATGACACATATCTGACTAATAAATTAATTATCAAAAGTAAATGACAGATATGTGACAGATAATTATCTATCAAGAAATAATGATAGAAATCTAGACAAAAATATTTCTACCAAGAACTAACGATAGAAATGCTTGACAAAAATTAATTCTATCAAGAATTCATGATTTTTGTAATTCAAAATATTAGCCAAGTGTCAAATTTAAAACCATTATATAAAAAATTATTTTGGAAAAAAAAAATTTTAAATTAAAAATAAAAATAAAATTATATGGACTGCAAATTAATTATGTATTTTGAATATAGTTTTTGTAATCGGATTGGACCGATCAGTTCAATTGGTCAAATCGAGAACATACCTTTGGTTCTGTTGGAATCATGTTAAAATCGATAGACTTAATAATCGGAAAAAAAATTATTAGAAAATCGAAATCAGTTAAATTCGATTTTTTTTTTTAAATTTTAATATGTAATTACGATAAATTTAAAATGTAAGTTTAAAACCTGATTTCTTATAATTTGTAAAATATAAACCCTAAAAATCAAAACGACTCCATTTAGTTTATATCCAAAATACAAAATTTACCACTTTGAAATACAAAATAGTGTGCACAACACGACAAATAAAATAATAGTCATGGACTCTAAATCTTTACGATATTTCCTAGGATACTAGAGAGGGTCTACAACTTGGGTGATCCGGGGTCTCGAGCATGACTTTCAAAGCTGAAGTGGCTGACCGATCTAGTAGCCAACTTGCAAAACTAGCAAACTGATTTAGTGTGAGTTATAAAACTCAATAAGTAACCACGCTTCTACTACAAACAAACCATATAAGTCAAGCATATCATGTTATATACCAGAAGCTTTTAGATTTACCAATTTGTTATGGAATCAACATTTCTAACTTTTTATTATCTTTTATTCTCTACACATGTCAAATCCTCATATATATATATATATATATTTATAAACACACACACACATACCAATCTAGATGTCAAACGCCCAAGACGTACAAAGTATAAATTCTGAATCTATTTCCATCAACTGAACAAGAAGTTACATCTTCATACTTTATCATGAATAAATATATTTGAAACATCATCAAGTCGGTAAGTTAAATAAATTTTTTTTAATTCTGATAATCTTACGATAACTTAACATTCATGACCTATACGGATTCACACATATTAGTTCAGAAATCGTAGCTCACTTGTCTTACATACATGTAAATCAAATTTCAGAATTCTTACTTGGAGACATGTCTAATACCAACAACCAGCAAAAACATGTATGGTGTGTTTACACAAATTTGGGAATGATGAACGAGAATCCCATTACCACCACCCCCATGGGAATGAGATTCCCATTCCCATTATTGATGAGAAATTACAATATTATCCCTAAGCTAATTAATTAATATTAATTTGTAAATAATAAATAAAATGTATTAATAATTAATAATTAATCAGTAATTAATAAAAAATAATATTTACTATTTTAATAAAATAATAATTTAATAAAATAATATATTAATATTTAGTAATTTAATACATTAATAATTATTAATAAAGTAATACTTAATTAATACGTAATTTATAATAATAAAATAATATTTAATATTTTAATAAAATAATAATTTAATAAAATAATAATTTAATATTTAGTAATTTATATATTAATAATTAATCAATACTTAAATAATAAATAAAAATTATTAATTAATAATTAATAATAAAATAAAATTTAAATTTTTTTAAAAGAATGATTTAAATTGAGTAATTTAATACATCCAAAATTAAAAATAATTAATATGTAATAAATTAATATATAATTATAACTAATGGTATTTTCGAAACTTTTTAATAATTCATTCCGATTACTGGACAAAGTCCATTCAAGCTCATTCCGATTCCATTTCATTCCGATTCCATCTTATTCTGATTACGAGTACGTAAACACACCATCAGTCTTTTACACAAATATACGTAAATATACTAACGAACTTAGCAAACACACTTTATAATATTTATACTCACATTGATTTTCAGGTCATCCATTCCACGAAAACATACACAGTCCATATATATCACAGGTGCTGGCTAACATATATACAATCATCGTGTAACCGGCAACGTAGCTTACCTAACAGTCAATACATCAAAGAAAATATAACTAAAACAACACATATATATGTGCTGGCTAACACATACATATGTGCTGGCTTACACATACATATGCTCATACGAGACTCATTACCTATTTAAAAATAATTATGAGATGAATACCTTCCGAATGGATTCTTAACCAGCTTGGCTACAACACAACACTAACTGTAACATCCCGGATTTTCAGAACTGTTCCAGAAGATTCCCGGACGGTTGTTTTGGTCTCAGAGCTTGATGATAAGGAAGAATACGAGTTTAATTGATGTTATATGAATTGGAATATTATTTTATGAATTTTCGTCACGTTGGAAAACGCGTGGGATCAAAAGTCAGTTACGCGATTTTCGTAAAACGCGTAAAGTTTGTTGTTTTGGTCACGAACTGAGCAAACGAACTCCGATCGAGCTAAATTTTGGACCATTGGACTCGTTTTTTTGATACGAACAACTTTTGTGTTGAACACTTTTCGATAATCGTATCAGAAAGGCTCCGAAATTGTGATATTCCAGAAGGTTCTAGATTAGGGGCTGATTTGTAAATTCGCAGGGACCAAATTGATATTTTCCATGGCAGTATATAAAGCCTCATAGTTTGGCTTAATTGCAGAGGGACCAAACTTCTTCATTTCTCCCACCCGACCCCATGACCCATTTTTCCTCCTTTCCGGTTTTGTGGTCGCGCCGGTGGCCTGCTGGCCACCGCCGGCCTGCGCGACCACCCAGAATTGAAGACCCGGCCACCGTGCATCTGTGGGTGGCCGGCGGCGAGGCTGGGACGTCGCCGATCGGCGAGAGGGAGAAGTGGCGAGAATGGGTGTGTTGATCCCGGCTCGTCGGGTCGTTTCACGAGCCGTACCACCCGCCAAATCGAAGCCCTCGACGAGTTCTACGAGTGTGTGGAGTCGGTTTCACCGAACATCGGCCGGTTGCACGCGAAACGAGAGAAGAAGGTTCGGATGAATAGTAGACCCATGTGAACAGTAACTCCGATCGTAATTCTGATCACACCAGCGCGTTCGTATGACCGTTGGGAGTCCGAATATGGCCTTGGAATTTCGGTATGACTATTCGTTTAGATTTTGTTATTTTCAAGTGTTTCGATTTATATTCGGATGCTTCTAGTAATTCCGTAGTGTAATGAATTGGCTTGAACTGAATTGAATATATTTTAATATGTTAAAATGATAAATATGGTAGAATCCGGGGTGAATCGGATGAGATATGATCGATCCGGTGGAATTAGCGAGATTCCGGTAAAATGACGTTTCTCGCGCAACTGAGCATAGTTGATCGCAATCATGGAAATAGTATTAAAATGTTATTGCGAGGGTAATTAGGTAATTCTGGATTTGTTCAGGGGGGGGTTCGAGACCCTTCCGTAGCGTTTGCGGAAACTTTTCCGCGAGTGTTGCCGCAAACGCGTAAAATGAGAATCAGAGGTATCTAGTTAGTTCAGAGTAGTATAGAAAGACATATCTGAGTAATGGAACTTAAATCATAGAGTCGGTGAGGATTTGAGTATTCCGAGAAAATCCGTAGTTTATTGTAGATGAGTCGAAAGTTCCGCAAATAGCGATTCTGACAGATGTTGTGATTTATTTTGGCAGATCGGACCTGGATCGCGGGCACTCGCTTAGCCAGGTAAGTAACTCATGCTTTGATTACTTAAGAAGTCATCGTTGTACGAAAGTAGTACTATAATAAAGATTATATATAATCATATGTATGAAACTAGTATATGTATAAAGATGATCGTAGAAGAAAGAAGCTAGTGAATTGGTACACAGATATAGATAAGAGCAAACAATTATAAGTAGAGATATAAGTTAAAGATAAACAGAAGTATTCAGAAGCAAGAGAACACGCGTAGGTATAGACCTGCATATATATGTATATAGATGGAGCATGTGAATGATATTATATTCATAAATATAATTTAATTAGACCTGAGTTTGTGGGGTTTGTAGAAAAACTACACCCTAGGGAATGTGACTAAAGCTATCAATGAGATAAACATAGACATATTACGGACAAACCAGGTTATGTGTAAAATCAAGAATGTTGGAAATAACTAGAAAGCTCGTGTAATATGTATCCATAATGAGTGTGAGATTGTTCAATTAACCTAGTAGGTATGTAATGTGTGTAATAACATAGAAGCGATAGTATCAAGGAATAAGTATAAACTAGTAAGTATGTAAGTTGATGTGTTTAGGCATGTATGAGTGCAAGTGTAGAACTTCACACAAGAACGACCCTATATAGGTATGTATTTAGGAACATAAGTATTAAAGTATGCATATAAGTTAAATAGTATATATATTGCCGGAGGATATAAGTAAGTTCGTGTATGGTAAGTATGTGTTTTGCGTGATAGTATAGTAATAGATGTTTAAATAAACATAGAGTGGATATGTTTATGATAATTTGTAAATGAGTTTATGAACTGAGAATTTAATGTTTGTATATATGTGATATTTGTTGTATTAGAACAATTTTGATGATGTGTGTATGCATAATTGTGGGAATGATGATATTGGATTTATGTTTGATTAGTAAAAGTCAATGAGCATGTATATGTACATATATGGCATCACAAGAAAGCATAGCTAGTATAGAAAGAAACATGGAGATGCATATGCATATATATATGTTATGCTGAGATTTTCAACAATGGATCAAGTTAAGAATGTTTTCAAGAATTCAAAGTATTTTAAATGAATGTTTTCAAAAGCTTTTGAAGAATTGTGTTACAGAAAAATGTTTCTTCCAGTTTCGAGATTTTATTAAGTATGAGTTTTCTGATTTCCGGGGCATGAGGGAAAACCTCACCCCAGTATGTAACTTGAAACACAGTATGGACTTGACGGATACATTTGATTTGGGATTTGGGATTTGACCCATCCCAGTGGTACACTGTTGGAATTGACGGATTTAGAAACATGTGCACATGTTGAGGACTGAGGGGACGCTCTCAGATCCTCCAGATGGGCTAGGGAGACGGTGAGATATCACGCCCCTAGACCCCCAGATTATGAGACAGTAGTGGCATGCTTTAGGGGACGGCGAGACGTAAGGTCCCAAAGTCATGGATTAGCACTTCTGCCTCCAGATAGGCGTATAGGGGGACGACGATACGTAACGCCCTTATACGTCCAGTTTTTTTAAAGACAGAAACACAGAATTCAGAGAAAGTTTAGTTTTTAGTCTCAGACACAGATTACAGTTCAAATTCAGTTTATTTTTTCAAAATAAAGTTTTCAGTTTTCAAACCCAGTTTTCAGATTTGGAGCTTTTAGATTTCAGATTTTGTACAACTGATTGACTTTCAGTTTTTAGTCTTCGAAAACCAGATTATAGTTTACAGTTTTCAGAAAACAGATTTTAGAAACGGTTTCTAGAAATTGAAGATTTGAAGGAGGTTTTCAGTAAGTTCGATTTTAATATTAGCTTGCAGAAAAAGGGTTTTCAAGAAGTATTTTCTAAATTGTACTACATGATAAAGTTTGATAATAATTCACATGTCATGCATCTAGATTGCATATACTAGTTATCATTGGGATGTATATAGTTGGTGTTAATACATGTGACATGCCTGTATCATTGTGCATAACACGATAAAGCAGATAAGGTTTACAATCTTGCATATGATCATGTGTTCTAGTAGTTCATCAGAGAGGCTTATAGTGATGTTAGTGTTGAGTTTCTATTAGGTCCCAAGATCAAATCAAAGCATGAAATCATGTGTGAACACATCAACGGAGGTAGCGGAATACTCACATCGATCGGTTGAGTCGATTTGGAGGCGAAACGAAGCCAAAAAGTCCACTGCCATTCACGCCCACTGCAGCAGTCCACTTCTTCAAATTTTCAGTTTTGAGCTGAGAAAACGGAGCTCCAAGCCTCGTCCGACGGATCCCGGCTCATGGGTGAACCTCCCTACCACCTTCGCAAGACTCCCAAGTGTGCTAGCACTTGGATTTTCACCATGAAAACCCACTCTTGCTTCCCTAAAGTTCACGCCAAAATGCAGTAAAACAGTGAGCATTTTTCAGGTTTTGGGCGTGGGAGAAGAGAGGAAAAAGAGAGAAGAAAATGTGTGTTGTGTCCAATGAAATGCATCACAAATATATCTTATATGCTTGTGTTAAATTAACATTAATTTCCCTTGCATTTCACTTGCATTTGCATTTAAAAAGTCAAACCATTTAAAGCAAAACACTATTCACTTGTCACTCAAGTCACATCTACTTTAAGTCATGTCTCAAGTCTTTTCAATCAATCAATCACTCACATCAATCAATCAAATGTCACATCACTCAAAGTGACGCTTGATTTGACGCTTGATGTGATGAATGACTTGACGTTAGATTTGACGCTTGATGTGACTTGCGTCGCCGCACTCGAATTCGAAATACGAATACGCTCGCAATCACACTCAGGCTCGGGTTCGCTAATTCCAAATTAACGATTTTTCCGTCGCGTCGTAATTAAGTGATTACGCCTAGCGAATTCACTATTCACGTCGCTAACGAATTAATTCTAAATTAATTCGTTTGCCCGAATTAAAATCTAATTTTAATTCCGCGTCGAAATCTAATTTCGTTTAATATATCGAATATATTAATTCATCGATTAATTCCAAATTAATCATTATCTCTCTCTCGACGATATTTTATCCTAGATAAAATATCTCCGTAATTAATCCTAGATTAATTTTCTCTCTCTTCTATATAATCCCAGATTATTCAAGAGTGCAAGTTGTGCGTCATCGGTGGATTATCGGGAAGCGACCCATGAGATCTCCGGATAATTTGGCAGTAAATACGGTCGTCGGAGTATCCGAATCACGTACGTACCAAGTACTACGTTCTACCGATTTACGAGACAAGGTCGACTCCTAGCAAAGTACCAAGTCTACCCAATTCTCCGGACATATCCTATTAAGAATATTCAGATCTATATCAAGCGTAGTATACAATCGTATTGTGCATATCGGCCCAGTATCGGATAGTCACGTGTTAGGGCTGGGGCTGGATAAGTGTCTACCCCGTCCGAAACACATATCGGATGTCTGGTAACTAGTCTCTATAATCGGATATTCATGACCTGGTCATAATATCACGATTGGATGCGCATCACTTAAGAGCACTAATACCGTATCCTGCGTGACATCATCTCCAATATGACTGGAGTGATACTTCCGTCTCGACATCACACCCAATACTCTACTACTCTCTGATAAACCCAGAAGTGGTAGACACAGAACCTGGTCAGGGTCCCCAACCACCAAAACCAAAGTTTATCGATTATCGTAAGTATTAGCGATGCAAGTCTCAGGTTAAGACTATACACACCTACCTTGACTTCGGCCTCCCATAGACACATAGTCATAATACCAATGGGATTCCGAGGGGTCTATCCAGAGCGAAGCTGTTTCCCGTACCATCGGTGAAACACGACCTCCTATCGCACTTGCATAAGTCTCCAACACTTATATATATGAGAACTATGCCGTTGTGCCCTCACAACGCGCACAAGTGCAATACTAGCCTATTCCGCATTATCGATGTCCAGTCTCGATAATACTACGGCTAGGGATATTTAATGATTAATCCTTCGTGGACTGATACTGTCTCATATCATCTCAATCCAGGAACTAATCATAGGGACCTCTCTTCATTTATATATCTATGGTGATCTAATCACAAACGATGAGAGTGCAATTTTCTTGTTACATAGTTAATTTGCTACAACAACACATGATCTGTGCAAAGTGACGCTATGGGTCATATTATCCAACAATCTCCCACTTGGCACGTAGCGAGTCACTCAAGTGTTCCAACACTTGAACTATGTAAGGTTCGCTCAAATTGCTGAGGAAAGGCTTTTGTCAGCGGATTTGTTTAATTATCGTCTGACACGATTTACACGATCATCACATCGCCACGATGTATGATCCGAACGAATCAGATGATATAGAAGTATATATCTGGATCGTCGATGAGACCTTTAATTCCTTAGCCTGTGCTGACGTCTAGTTCAGCTGCTAACAGAACTCTATCTAATCTAATTAGATTTATGTTCGATCCAAATGGCTTCTTTTGCTGCCTCAGCTGCAGCAATAATCCGCATTTGTTGTTTATTCGGCAACAGTTATCTTGCTTGGAAGATTTCCAGCTCACTGTCCCGTTATTCAAACTTTATAGTACCGTAGTATTTAATAGTTTGGAAACTTGTAGCGGTGATCCCAGTCACTTCAAGTTCTCATTCTCCATAGTCTAAGACAGCATCTTTAGTTCTCTGAGATACTAACAGATGTTCTTAATCTTTAATCCAGTGACTTTCACTTGGATTAACCTGATCGTGACTCCATATGCTCGAGGCGTATGAGACACCCTATCAAGTACATTTTAAATGTACAATTTCCCAGAGAGTGTTAACAACTCCAAATCTATCCCAGTAGATCTTTATTCCTTGAATAAAGGTTGTTACTCCCCAGAATTCTACGGAGAATTTTTTTTGAAAGAATATCTATGAAAGCCAAGCTTTCTATAAAGCTATATGCGAATTTCACTGTCAGTGCGCACTCCCACTAACCTCCTTATATACACAAGAATTATTTCGTTTTGGGTCAAATCATAAACCATTATGATTATTTCAAAACGACAGTTTCAAGAACCTTATGCTTGCAATGATCCAAACATGGATCGAATAATCTGCAAACATTGTTTGTCGGTTATACAAAATCGTCAGAATGTTATAAACATTCTCCAAAAGGTTTCCTTTTCAGGAAAGCGATTTTGATTTGTAACTGACACATTTCATAAATGAAATATACAGTTATCATCAAGCATCTTCAAAATGGATTTACCATGGCAACAGGTAAAAGGTTGAACCGTTATTAACACAATGTTGATAACGATACCTTTTCGTCAAAAGTCTAGCTTTGTACGTTGGTATGTTGCCATCCATGTATGTCTTCCTTGAAGACGTTTAATGTACCAATAGGCACAATGCCTTGTGGTACAAAAACTAGTATCCAAAATAGTTGTTATACATGAAATCTATTTCGGATTAATGGCACTTTGCCATAACAGGGAGTCGATACCTCGTATCACTTCCTGTAAACGTAGTCGGATGGTACACCTCCATGAGATTGACATCTTCATGGGGCGAGATCAGAAACCTATACCCTAGGTTGTTTTCTGATTCTATCCGATCTACTAGTTTCTTGTGTATTTGAAGATTAATGGTACAGTTTCATCATAGATGAACCATTTGTGTTCCATTAAGGACTTCGTGCCTTGAACAGTGTTACTCCGATTTTCATCGAGTATCACTATCCTCCCACTGACCACTGCATATCGGTATTCCTCTAAGGAAAAACCGCATGGTGAGCAACAATTACATTGTTCTCATGTGGGATTTATAAGTACTATACTTAAGGTTTCCCTTAGGATAACCTATATTGGCACTTATCCAATTTGGGTCCTTAGTTTGGTATTATCCAAACGCTATGCCTGGCATACCCAAATTATCAGGAATGAGAAACCCCGTTTCTTTCCTGTTCATATCCTATATGATATCTGTCAAACAGATTTATATGGAACCTTATTCTAAATAAGTTTTGCACTGTTAATACATGTCCCATTGAAGGAAATAGTAGCTCAGAGCGACTCGTGATAAACCTTCATGTCCAACAAAATTTGTTTTTGGTTCGGACACACCGTCTAACTGACGTGTCACGGGAGGAGTCCTCATATGAAAGAATACCGTACTCTTTCATGTACATATGAAACTTACTGCTTAAGTATTTTCCATTGCGGTCTTACCGTGGCGGAATAATACTATAGCCGATCTGTTTACTTACTTCGTGTCGAAAACTTCAAAAGTTTCCGATCTGTGTTCTTCAAAAGAAACACATAACCATAACGTGATGCCACATCCGTTAAGGTCACGAAATATTCAGGTTCACATCTAGCCTAGCTAGATATGGGCCCACTAACTTCACCATGAATAGGGCTAACAGATCGGTGGCCATTTTACTATTACCAAGTAAATAGTATTTTAGGTATTTTACCTAATAAACTAGATTCGTAGACCTTATTTGAATAGTCAAATCAGTCCTAATACCCACTCTTCAAAAGTGTGGATATACGAGTCTCGTTTAATTGTGTCCTAGACAACAATGCCACAAATAAGTCTCTATTGATCAAATCAATTTGAGCTATTTATTTGTCATTTTTATATGTTTGAGGTTTTATTATATTCAAAATATAAATTATGTTATTTACATCTAATGTATTTATCTCAGTATCATCTTTATATAATAAAACACTTTAGTGTTCTAGAATATAAAGGTTTTATCCGCAACGGATTAAACACTGATATAGAGATAATGTCTCTAGTCAAACTAGTTGCATTATAACATTTCCTACTTTAAGTACATACCCAAAGGGTAGTTCCTAAACTTAGGTATCTACGGTCGAAACAGTGACTTTCGTCCGTTTCCGATTTGCAGAATAATCTCGGCTTGAAGTCAGTATCCAGCTCACAGCGGATTCTGAACATCAATATATATATGTTTTATGTATCACACTAAGTATTTAAAATCCAATTTCAATACTAGTAGCGAACATAACTTTGACAAATATTTTTAAAGTTAGAGCCTCGCCCTTTCTTTAATTCCTTCGTGTCTTCCATATCCAAATGGTAGTCACTTTGGGATATGTCAATTATCTTTTCAATATTTCACAAACCTTTGGCCAAGCCTTGGGTTTCGGAATATCGAAACGATATGCACCTTGTGCAACATGCCCAATTGCAAACTTTGACTTTTCTCCACTAGAATAGTCAATTAATTCTCCAAGAATTATTATTGCAACTTTAATACTTTTAAATCTAAAGATAGATTTATTATAAGTATATTAATTAAGCACTAAAGTCATCATCACATAAATCTTCCAAAGATTTTATGCTCTACTATTTGCTTAATTATGGGCTTAGTCATAATAAGTTATTTTATCAAATAAATTAACCTATTATTTATTCCCAATTGAAAATTAAATCATTTAAAACATTTAATCCAAGGATTATATATTTTAAATATTCAACTTTTTCAATTCTTTCTTGATTTCAATAGTCCAACTATTAATCAATTTAATAAGGTACTATTTATTATAATGATTACAATAATCTAATTATTTAATCAACTATAATTTTAATATTGATTACTATAATCCAATTACAAAATCAACTATCATTTTAATTCAATTATATTGATTACTATAATCTAATTATAAAATCAACTATATATTGAATGAGTTTGTATATAGTCCAACTATATAAATTATTAAAACAACGTAAAATATTGACGAATGATATTTGTTTGAGCGCATTTAGCGAGTAATTGAACGAATGTTGCAAATTCAATACTTGCCTCCCACTATTTTTCGTCGAGCCTCTAACCCTCTGTGGAGTACTCGGGAACCGTGTTTCCTAGTGGGCTGGGATCCTGTCAAATAACATACAACCTTGACTTTGGCCAACAAGCTGTATGCTACTTAACCAGGTAGATCTCACAGATCAATTGGATCCAATCCAATTCCCAGATCCGGTTAGGCGGACATCCAAGTCCTAAACATATTACATATGCCAATGTATCTAATACATTTTCTAACCTTATCCTCCGAATCATCTAGGCCTTGGCTTTGGCACAACAAACCTAATGACTCCAGTTAAGCGGGACCCATTGACAAGGAAAGTTTCGTAATCAATGTCTTTGGACAAGAAGTGATCTTGACTTTGGCCAACAAATCACAACTTGGACTAGACACCGATGTGGAACAAAACTCTCATGATTCAAATACATCTAATTGACATGGTCTTGACTTTGGCCAACAAACCAATGCCAATCAGATCTTGAACAAGAATAATTCAACGGAAGGATAATCGCTTAATATAAAACGAGGGTTTTTCGCGTGAAAATTGGTTACCAATTTAATTATCTTTGTTAGGTCTCATCATCATACACCCTTAAACATGCATTCTAAACACATAGTAAAGCGAGTATGAAATAAAATAATAATGATATGCGGATGGATACTTTACACATTGATCCTAGATCAAATCTCTCCCTTTCTCACTCAAGCCAGCACTAGTATTACTTCTACCCGTTACACTACACTTCTAAAGGAACCTCATATACATTGAGGGGAATAGGTGAGAAGAGAATACAAGAGAATAAAGGTGACAAGGCTGGACACGCAGGTCCAATTTAATAAATCGAATTTATTACAATAATTTCTAAAATTGCCCACCCATCAAATATCCATCCGATATACATTATTCATTCAACACAACCAAGTATTCACACATATAAGCATGCTATCAATCAATCTAATCAAATTAATTAATCTGATAATTAAGTGATCATCCAATGTTCAAACAACGATTTGATTTTGTTCGAGTCAAACTCGTTTTGCGAACAAGTACTTAAAGTACGAATTCATGAATTAAATTAAACTACATCATTAAATCTAATTTAACATGTATTTAATACTAATTCACTATTCAATTCTAAATTAAATGTTACACTTTTATTTAATAAACCTTTTACGATTTAAATTCCAAATCTAATCGTAACGCGTCTCAAAGACCGATTAACGTCCAACGTCAATTCAATTAAAGTCCAATGGGCTTTTGATTGATTTCTTAAGGCGTGGACTTTTGGTCAACTCGGGTCAAACCGATAACCAAAGTCCAATCCGGGATTTACCCCATAAGCCCATAAATCAATCTTGGCCCATTAGGCCCAATTGAACTTTAAAGGTTCATTAAGTCGTATTTGGGCTTTATGGTTAAGGTTTTGGGCCCAATTAGATCCAATCCATTTGGCCTAAACCAAACTTGATAAATCAAGCCCACTAGGCCCAATTACAACAATAGAAGCCCAAATCCAATTTAAAGCCTAAATAACTAAATTACATGAATCCAATTCCGCAACTTAATTACCTAAAGTGCGTTACATGATTAATCGACTAAAACAATATTTCTAAAACACAATATTACTCCAATTAATCATGCTAAATTCATTATCACATGTCAAACACACAATATGAAAAATCAAACCCATTTACATGCTTTTAAGTCTCGGCCAAAAGAGGGATTTTGTGTCCGATTCGGTTTCGATCCAATCGAACCCACAATCGACATCAAATCACCATCCTAAATGATTTCATACACATCCAATATCACAAAATCAAAAACCAAGACATTAGGGGCATTATCCAATTCGGCCAAGGTAAGGTTTTTGGGGATTTTTGTCCGATTCAAAATCCAATCCAATTCGATTCAAATTAACGTCAACCTAATCGATTCTAACTCATCAAATGAATCAAAATCAAAAAATCCAAGATCCCAAAAAGTTCATACCATTCGGCCAACTCAAAAAATTGGGGATTTTGATCCAATCATTATTTCATGAAATCGATCCAATCAAACTTCAATTAAACATCATCTAAACATGCTCAATCAAACAATTTAACCAATCATGCTCAAAATCAATTTACCCAAATTTTAAGCCCTACAAATTTCATGCTTGCAACTATAGCTCTTGATGCCATTGTTGAGTTTCTATTAGGTCCCAAGATCAAATCAAAGCATGAAATCATGTGTGAACACATCAACGGAGGTAGCGGAATACTCACATCGATCGGTTGAGTCGATTTGGAGGCGAAACGAAGCCAAAAAGTCCACTGCCATTCACGCCCACTGCAGCAGTCCACTTCTTCAATTTTCAGTTTTGAGCTGAGAAAACGGAGCTCCAAGCCTCGTCCGACGGATCCCGGCTCATGGGTGAACCTCCCTACCACCTTCGCAAGACTCCCAAGTGTGCTAGCACTTGGATTTTCACCATGAAAACCCACTCTTGCTTCCCTAAAGTTCACGCCAAAATGCAGTAAAACAGTGAGCATTTTTCAGGTTTTGGGCGTGGGAGAAGAGGAGAAAAAGAGAGAAGAAAATGTGTGTTGTTTCCAATGAAATGCATCACAAATATATCTTATATACTTGTGTTAAATTAACATTATTTCCCTTGCATTTCACTTGCATTTGCATTTAAAAAGTCAAACCATTTAAAGAAAAACACTATTCACTTGTCACTCAAGTCACATCTACTTTAGTCATGTCTCAAGTCTTTTCAATCAATCAATCAATCACTCACATCAATCAATCAAATGTCACATCACTCAAAGTGACGCTTGATTTGACGCTTGATGTGATGAATGACTTGACGTAAATTTGACGCTTGATGTGACTTGCGTCGCCGCACTCGAATTCGAAATACGAATGCGCTCGCAATCACACTCGGGCTCGGGTTCGCTAATTCCAAATTAACGATTTTTCCGTCGCGTCGTAATTAAGTGATTACGCCTAGCGAATTCACTATTCACGTCGCTAACGAATTAATTCTAAATTAATTCGTTTGCCCGAATTAAAATTCGAAATCTAATTTCGTTTAATATATCGAATATATTAATTCATCGATTAATTCCAAATTAATCATTATCTCTCTCTCGACGATTTTATCCTAGATAAAATATCTCCGTAATTAATCCTAGATTAATTTTCTCTCTCTTCTATATAATTCCAGATTATTCAAGAGTGCAGTTGTGCGTCATCGGTGGATTATCGGGAAGCGACCCATGAGATCTCCGGATAATTTGGCAGTAAATACGGTCGTCGGAGTATCCGAATCACGTACGTACCAAGTACTACGTACGTTCTACCGATTTACGAGACAAGGTCGACTCCTAGCAAAGTACCAAGTCTACCCAATTCTCCGGACATATCCTATTAAGAATATTCAGATCTATATCAAGCGTAGTATACAATCGTATTGTGCATATCGGCCCAGTATCGGATAGTCACGTGTTAGGGCTGGGGCTGGATAAGTGTCTACCCCGTCCGAAACACATATCGGATGTCTGGTAACTAGTCTCTATAATCGGATATTCATGACCTGGTCATAATATCACGATTGGATGCGCATCACTTAAGAGCACTAATACCGTATCCTGCGTGACATCATCTCCAATATGACTGGAGTGATACTTCCGTCTCGACATCACACCCATACTCTACTACTCTCTGATAAACCCAGAAGTGTAACACAGAACCTGGTCAGGGTCCCCAACCACCAAAACCAAAGTTTATCGATTATCGTAAGTATTAGCGATGCAAGTCTCAGGTTAAGACTATACACACCTACCTTGACTTCGGCCTCCCATAGACACATAGTCATAATACCAATGGGATTCCGAGGGGTCTATCCAGAGCGAAGCTGTTTCCCGTACCATCGGTGAAACACGACCTCCTATCGCACTTGCATAAGTCTCCAACACTTATATATATGAGAATATGCCGTTGTGCCCTCACAACGCGCACAAGTGCAATACTAGCCTATTCCGCATTATCGATGTCCAGTCTCGATAATACTACGGCTATGGATATTTAATGATTAATCCTTCGTGGACTGATACTGTCTCATATCATCTCAATCCAGGAACTAATCATAGGGACCTCTCTTCATTTATATATCTATGGTGATCTAATCACAAATGATGAGAGTGCAATTTCCTTGTTACATAGTTAATTTGCTACAACAACACAATGATCTGTGCAAATAGTGACGCTATGGGTCATATTATCCAACAGTTAGTACATGACAATATGATCACATCCATGTAAGTATATGATAGATATTTGTATGTATTGTATGCCGTCATACCATGAGTTTTTATTTGAGTATCGAGGTAAGGCTAGTTAACTCTATGTATATATATGGGTACGTGATTGATGGCAGTTGTGATGAAAATAATAATTTATATTACCGATTTGATGATATTTCAATGAAATAAGAAAGAGATAACTATAACAGGTGATCCAACTTGACAGATATAGGATGAACAAGATGGTTAGAAAATAGGTAAGTAGCACAGTAAAAGCATGAAGAATTTTGGTAAAGTGGTTGTTGTATAGAAACTTGACACGTGATGAATGCTCGTATTGTAAATGTTAAAAAGAAATTAAAGTATGTGTTTGATCAGACTTGAAGGTTGGATGAAAGTGTAAGGTCTCTATGGTGGATAAGAATTGTACAGTTAAGTCAGAATTTGTGATTAATGCATGTTTACAGTTTAAGATAAGTTAAGAAACTTAATGAAACAAAAAAAAAATGAAAGTTGTTGTGTTTATGCTGAAATGAGAGCATGATTGTTTACTGGGTTATTATGACTCATATATTTCCTGTTGTAGTTTGGCAGGTTAGTAGCAGTAGTTCGGTGAAGACTTTGAAGACGGTGGTTCGCCCCAATTGCAGTCAAGAGAGTCCTGGGTCGAGATTATTGGTCCTCACGGCCCTTTGTATAGTTTTCTTTAAATTTTGCGTTTGTATTATTTGAGTAGAGAATATGTAATAGTGTAGTTGTCATCTTGAATTCTGGCCGGAGGCCAAGTAGTTTTTATTTTGTTCTTTGAGTTAGGCCTGAGGCCTTGTTATTGTGTTTCCGGCCTGAGGCCGAGATTGTTGAGTTTCTTGTTGTATGTGGATGCTGGCTACAGGCCAGGTTGCATGATGTTACGAATACATCATGCCGAAATTTCGTTAGAATCAGAGACTTATGTAGCTGAGTTCTCTTGTCTCCTGCCGGTAGCATCCTGGCCTAGGCGGGATGTTACACTAAGTTACCAACCAATTAAACATACACACATGCACACATGTCACGTAACATAAACTCATCCCATGATTTCCCATACACAGACACGTACATGACAAACACTCTGACTTATCATCCACATAATCTTATACATATGTATATATCAAACATATGAATATATACATTACTACCGAAATACCATACCTTGTAATAGTCCTCACATCCTTTACTTATCGATCAAACATACTTAGTTTCAGAATTCTTATATGGAAATATTCTTGATACAAAAACTTACCAATTAAACATAGTCATTCGTATACGCATCTTCTCAATCACATACCTTTACAATTCATGAAGAGCTTAGCTTATACCAATTTTTTTTTATCACACTTAACTTACCCAAACTCCATACAGACAAATCGCACGTATTAGCTTATACCAATTTCTTATCAGTTGATTGGCCAAAATTTAAATTGTATGGCCAGCCTGAAATCTGAATCAGGCTTTTGCGTTCCATTCATTTGCATTTGATTTGTTGTTCTTTTTCTATTTTTAGAAAGTAACATTTGTGTTTGATTAGAAAATTATTTTGAAATTTCATCTTCAAAATTTCAGCTAGCTCAAATGCAGAAGATCCCGGTCTTAAGTTTAATGTTGAATTTGCCAGCTGAGGATTTACTATTTAATTCATATTTTTATCCCCATATTGTTGAGTGAGGAACAGAAAAGCGGTGCGCAGCGTAACCCGTCCGAAATCAAATCCGAGCGATTTTTTTTTTTGGCAATGGCAAAAATAGTGTTTAAATTTTTTAATCAAAAATTTATTCCAATTAATCAAAATAAATTTTCCATAAGCTCAAAAAATATTTTAAACACTTTAATCAATTTATCAACTCTTGACAAATTAAATTCAAGCATTAAATTAATTTCCCAACACTTGAAAAATTAATCTAAGCATACAAAATTAATATATCAACTATATACTAATTTTTCATACACTTGAATGCATCAAGAACCTCACATACATGCTTCTAATTAATCCAACACTTCCACAATAAATTTTCTCAACACAAATCATCAACAAATTAACAAATAAATGTACAAATTAAATTTACCAATAATTGATTTCAACCCTTCCAATTGTTGAAGCTTTGCATCCAAAATCTCAAATCTTCGACCAAGCTTTGATTCTTTGAAATTCTTTCTTCCTCCACCAAATTGAGCTTCTCCAAAAACAAATCTTGGTAATCAAAAGGTGGTTTGATCACTCAAGAATGACAACAAGATTTTCCCCAAAATTTAACTCTTAAGCCCTAGGAAAAATCCAAGCTTCAAGAACACAAATTAACCCTCAACGCTTAAGATTAATTCCATAGACTTGATTATATGTTGGGTAATATATAGTGAGTTTAAATGCTTAAATTTTGAGAGCAAAATAAAAAAAGAAATTCAAATCATTTTCTTTATCCTGGTTTCGGCAGCAAGCAGAGAAGTAAAAAGCAATTCCCCTTTTTCTATTGACTTTGTTCGGCAGTGGCAAGTAAGTGAAAGTGGGGTGTGTTCTTTTGCTTTTTATAATTTTGTTTTTTATTAAAATTAATTAAACAAAAAACAAAACCAAACCATAGTTATTAAAATTTAAACCATGGTAAAAGTGAATCTTTTCCCTACACCGCATATTCAAAAAATTTAACTTAACCAAGGTTAAAAAATTAATCTCACCAACTTAGTAATTTAGTTACAATTAAAAGCTTTAGTTACATTAACCAAAACTATTCAATTTTTTTAACTTAGTTACCTTAATTAATTAAAAGCTTTATTTGTAAAAACCAAGCAATTAATGTTGTACATTAATTTAACAATTAAATTAATTTACTAATTAATTACTAATTTAATGTAAATCAAATTTACATCAATTATACAATAAACTTATATCAACTCTTGATATAAAATTAATTAATTCAATTTATCTCATGAATTATCGGATCAAACAATTTAATTTTTAAAACCCAAAAAATACTTTGTCAATATTTGACGAAAAGTAGCCCTAGTGCCCAATGAGTAAACTTAATATAATGAAACTCTCTAGGCTCACGTTCGGTTGTTACTTATATATATATACATATATATCTCATATATTCGTACATATATTCAAGAAGGCCTGCCCACCTACAAATCATGAGTAAAAACAACACGACACGTCGAACCATACAAGTCGAGGTTAAAGCGTTAATGTATAATCCCTTCGTCATTACCGACTCCAATTGAGTAAGGTTATAGTTTTACTGTCAAAACCTTATCTACTCATATAAAATAAATTTTCACAATTATATTCCATCAATAAATAATATATGCAAAACTCTTTTTCAATATTATTTATAATAGTAAAGAAACATTTCTTCAACGAACTTTCGGCCAAAAGATTTAACCATATGGACTGACGAATCCTCATATTAACACACACTGATCTTCATGAGCATCGGTCTACACCTAACAGTCATCCAGAGGTCAGGCCATAAAAGGTCTCTGACATGTATGGTATCAGCACCGAGGATCACTCACAGGACCATCATGGTGTCTCAAGTCAAAGGACCACAATAACTACTCAACTCGAAAAGACAACTATTGATAGTTTTATGGAATATCTATTAGTAATCTTTTATGAGTTTGTTCGATATTCAGTCCACTAATGAATATCCGTATTTCTACACGAACTTCCGCTAAGCTCATAGTCTGTTGAGACAAACCATATGTCCATTACATATATAGACAATGCACTAGTCTTACCAATATAATGACCGACTCATGTCAATATATCTAGACCAGGAATAATTTATATTCGAGAGAATGCGTAATATTTCTCAACACCATTTGCAACACTTGCAACTATATCACCGTATATTGTAACTCTCGGGTCTTTACTAATTTCATATAAGGTTCCGAGTAAACTCTAATCTCTAACTCTTAGAGTAATCTAACAATTAGGTTTACAATATATAAATCAAAGTAAGAATTACCATACAAATAAATAAATAATCATGATAAAGAAATATATATTGCATAAATAATAAATATTCATACAAAAAATGAATGGTGCTCGATCACCATTTCCAACACATATGTCTGAGTATATGATCCATATAATAATAAATGATGAATTTTGATTTATGTTCTATATTTTAAAATGCATTTGGGGATCTCTTTTAATGTTTGAGTTGTTACATGATATAATTTTAATTTTTTGTGTGTGATTGGTTAGATATCTGCTTTTAGTACTTGATCTTGGAAGCTTATGAGCTGTAAACACTTGGTTTCATTATGTGGTTTTGTGTTTAAAATGTAGGTTTTGGTTAGTAATAGTTGAATGCCTTAATGGACGCAGCTGCGACAAATGTGTGCCAAGCAATTAGTCATTCTAGCTTGTGATTTTAAAGCTGTTATAGGACTCTGGAGTCGCTACTTGGGCATTAATGATTGATTGAGGGTTTGCTATATTGGGAGATATACCTCCAACTCAGTTTTGATTGAAAAATTACCTTGTTTGGTTTTCTTGCTTCTTCTCTCTTTGTGTTAGCACCTTATTATTGGCATGTATCCGTGACAAAATAAATTCAATTGAGTTGTAATCTGTCGTGAAGAGCTTTGTGTAATTGGACTGGTTTTTGGCTGTTGTGCATCAGACATGCATTCGTGGTGTGTTCGTTGCAGTGTTCGAACGATTGGCATTGGTGCTGCATTCGTTATTGGGTTCGAACGTGTGGCGTTAGTGGCACGTTCTTTATTGGGTTCGAATGGGAGCATTCCAGAGAGAAAACGTTCGAGTCACGTTCTTGTTGGGTTCGAACTAGATCATTCCAGAGATCATCCGTTCGTTGTGCGTTCGATTGGTGTTCGAACGAGCCTTCATAGAAAGGGCGCGTTCGAGTAACATTCGAGTAAGCGTTCGAACGCGACTACGATCTGAACGCGATTCTGGCCCGCAAAACCCTAGCTTTTCACCCTACCTATAAATATAACACTTAGCCGCCATTCCCCATTAGTTGAAACAGTTGAAACATATTTTCCTTGAGCCAAATACTCTCAAAGCTTTCAACTCTCCTTGATTTCACCTTGAAGACTCTTTGAATCTCATGTCTTCTACTTGTTTGGTGAAATCCAATCTTTTTTAAACCTTCAACACAACCTAACCCAAATTTCCTAATCCTTTAGAGTTCTTTAGGAGGAAGTTTGATAGTCGAAGTTCCGGCATCAGAGGTGATACAATCTACTCAGAGACTTCAGAGGTTCTGAAGAAAACGTGGGTCGCGGGCTTGAGGAGTTCCTTGAGTTCTTGTAGTATTGAGGTACTTGAGTCGGTGGAGTTGCCACCATAGGTCTTGACCATCACTGTAAGTTTTTCTCTATATAGTGGATTCGGGTGGTAGCCTATACCCGGAGTGGTTTTTTACTCGAAAGAGTTTCCACTTCGTCACTAAAATCATTGTGTTGAATTTTGTGTGGTTTGATTTATTTTACTGCTTTAATTCCTGCTATTGTTTTAATATTTTTGCAGCATAATTTTATTTAATTGTTATTGTGGTTGCCTGTTAATTTATCCATAGTAACAGTAACATGACTTGTCCTGCTTATTATTTATAATTCCGCATAGGGTCAGAACCTTAGGATAACCCCGAATTTTCAATTGGTATCAGAGCCTGAACTCGATTATTGACCCATTAGCTATGGAAAGAAGCCAACCTTTAAATTGTCCCCCATTCCTTGATGATGATACCATCACAGATAGTGATTTGGCCTTGTTTACAAATAAGTTTAAGAAATTCCTTAAACTTAAGAAGAGTGGCTATAACAGTAATATGAATTGGAGAATAAGCCTAGAAAGAATATGCATAGCAGGAGAGAGTCTAGAAGGGATAGAGATAATAGATCCCGAGGTGTCCAATGCCATGAATGTGAAGGATATGGGCATGTTAGATTTGAGTGTCCCACATACCTTAGGGTTAAGGCAAGAAAGCCATGACTACCTCTCTTAGTGATTCTGAAGGTGGTGACTCTCCTAAAGGTAATTATATGGCCTTTATTGCTAGTGTGTCAGAGGAGAAAGAGACTGTTGTTAATGATGTTGATTCAGATGTCTCTCTCGATGAGTCTGTAGATGAGGAAAGTCTTCAAGTAGCTTATATTGAACTATTTAATGAGAGTTTAGCTATTAAGAAGACTAATATTGAGGTCAATAAGAGGCTGAAACTAGTTGAGCTAGAAAAGAATGAAGCTCAAGCCAAATTTGAGCAAAGCCTTTTGATGGTAGATGACCTGGATGAGAGAAATAGAGGTCTAATTGATAGGATCCAAATTTTAGAGACTGAGCTTGAAGATGCTAGAACTCAGTTGTTTGCATTTTCTAATGGAAATAAAAAAAATGGACCAGATGTTTGGTATTAGTTCTGAGCCTAACTGTAATAAGGCTTCTTCTTCCAATAATAAGGCTTCTTCTTCCAAAGCTGTGCCTGTAGTAGCTAAATGTGACTTAGGTAAGAAACCTGTTGTATGTAGTCATGTTTCTCCCCATGTCGTTCCTCATCCTGTTTCCCAACCTCAATCTAGAGGTGTTGTGGGTAAACCTCGCTCTCGTCCGAGGTTTGTGCCTGTTTTCCATCACTGTGGCAAGGCATGACACATTAGGCCTAAATGCTTCATGTTGCACAAGTAAAAGAGAAGGCCTAAGAGTGTGTCTCCTAGATTTGATTCATCAAATCTAATGTCTCAAGTTTCTGCACTAACCAAACAAGCTCAATTCTTGAGTGAGAAACTTGCTTTATTGTTTGGGAACTCTCATGTGGAAGAGGCTCCTAGAAAGGTTTGGGTGAAGAAGCAAGATGAATTCTCATATTCTTCTGCGTGTCCTGATGGATATGATGAGAGTGCACTTCGGTGTAACTCTGCTTAAATGATGCACTTTTATTTTCCCATTGCATGTGTGTGTGCGTGTGTTTTATGGTTTTGCACGTTTATTTTGTTTTCACAGCATATGGGTGTGTGTGTGTCTTGTTTTTGTTATATGTCCCTTGGTATATAGGATGAAAACCCGGACATAAATTTCATAGCCGATTCCGAATGGACGGTAGTATGATCTGCACTCGAGATACAACTCCACGTACCATTGGATATTGTCAAGCCATGTTGTATCTTTATTTTTGTGTTTTAAAATTGAAAAATTCAAAAAAAAATAGAAATTGAAAAAGACCAAAAATATTTTTTTATGGCTTGTTAGAGCATGTATAGCATGTGCATGTGATCCTGGTATGTAGGATATATGATTATGCATGTATGATATGCTTTTATTTTTCTTGATGCTCTATATACATGAGTGTGTGTGATAAAAACCTTTGGTATATCATGTGCTTGCACCTCACATACACGTTTTTTATTTTATCAAGGCTTGGTCACATGTATGAGTTTTTGGACTGGCAATCTAATTTCTATCATGCTTTGTTCATTTAAATAGTGTGACCTTTGACTAGATGACCTTGCTATCTCCTTTTGCAAAGTAAAAAGAAATAAATTTACAAAAACAAAATGAGACTCAAGTGCAAAAGAGCCAAAATGGCCAAATTCAAAAGATAAGGGCAAAAACCCTTCACTCGAAAAAGTTGTTAATTATGAGCTCATGATATTTATGGAGTAAAATAATATAGCATGCAACCAATGTTGCTTATTTTCAGGTCCTAATGGTGCTGGGTTTGAACACCTATTTTGTGGACTTGGTTTGTTTAGAGATGTATTTCTTTGGCTATGTCCTGAAATCTTTAAAAACAGATTTAATTTGGATTTTCCCGAATATTTGGGGAGTTTATGTTATCAGTAAGTTTTCCATAATTAACGATTCTAGCTGTCCATATTTTGTGTTACAGATGGGGAAAGAGAAAGGATAACATAGAACCTAGGTAAGTACCTTACTGTGAACTTGCCTTAGGTAGACAAGGTACAATAGCTGACTGTGTGTTTACATATGTATATAGATATGTGTATAGATTGTAGACTCATAGAAATATATAACAATAATTATAGAGTCTTAGAAAGTATGATATGAAAGTTTTTAGAGGTACAATCAATGAGATTTGTAAAGAGCATGTACAGAAACAGATTATCTAAAAGTATGCATAGTGTCGGGTTTCTAAATAGCAAGCTATACGAGGAATATATAAGAAATCGACACTTGACTTCCAGTTATAGAGGTACCAGCATCGGTGTGTGTCTTGGACAACCCCGATTTCACAATGATGCATATTTAGATATTAAGGATTAGAAACATATCACAGATGATGTTTCTATAGTTAGATCTTTAAAGGGTATAGTCAGTAACTTATGCAGTCAAACTTCATACCGGAATTATGATTTCCAGTGATGCGTCTGATGATTGTTTGGTAATGACATTACGTTTGATTGATTATGTTTGATATGTTGTTATGTTTAAGTTTTATAAGCTAATTTCAGCATGAAAAGTTTAGTATAAGCTGTCGTTTCATTTTCAAAGTTAAATATATTTTCAAGTATGTAAAAGTTTTGTAAAAGAGTTTTAATGAAGTTTTTCCAAGCTTTAGATTAGTTTTTGGGCTGGAACAGTGATCATCTGAGTGTGCATCTAGTTGTATGAAATGTGTTGATATGTTTGATGATATATGCGAGCATTTTTCATATGGATGTGTTTGTCGAAATGGGCACGAGCCCACTTTATATGGATTGGATAACTGAGATGTCACCAGCTCGTGATTGACTTTGGCTGACTATGCTGATGTGTATATGAATAATACCATTGCATTGCATTGCATCATATGACTTACATGTTCTTATGGTTGCTATGATGATGCATATGTATTTTTCATATCCAGAGAGAGACACAGTGATATGAACATCAACAGATTCAGGACTAGGGGACGGCGATATGTAACGTCCATAGATCTCAGCTTCAATGTCGTGGAGGACGGCGATACGTAACACCCCTAAACATTAGAATTTACAAACGATTCAGATACAGATCCAGGACTAGGGGGACAGCGATACATAACGCCACTGGATCTGTAACATTCCCTTTCTAGGATGCTACTGGCAGGGAATAGGCCATCCTATCCCCTTGAGCCTCTGACCATCTAACTAAATATAAACTCATATAGAGACTATTGCCCAACTCAATGATTAAGGAAATGCATCTCAAATTCTCATACAATGTACTCAATAGTACATTACATTAAAACTCTGATATTGAACACACTCAATGACTGATATTATATAATGTATATCATACAACTTTTACTTGTTACTGACTATATTGAAATTTTGTACTCAACCTGGAGGACTCAGACCCTTTCATGACTTCTATCAGTATCCATCCTCTCGAACTCTTCCTCTAGCTAACCTGTAAAACAGAAAAACTGTAATCGTATGTGGGGGGGGGGGGGTTAGATCATTTTCAAACGACCTAGTGAGTGGACAGTTAAAAATGAAAACTAATTTTTTATGAAAAATTCATGGTTCTAAAAATCGAAATCCTTCCAAAAATAATCTTTTTTGAAATCTCTTTCTTAATTGAAAACTCAACTATTTCTGAAAATATTTTATGAAAACTCTTTTATAAAACTCATCTCTTCTGAAAAATTTGTTTTTGGAAATCCATTTCTGAAAATCCATTTCTGAAAAATCTATATCTGGAAATTCTGTATCTAAGAAACATGTATTTGTATATCTAACTCATGGATGCATTACGTATCGCCGTCCCCCCATACGTAAAATCTGGCACTTAGGGGCGTCTCCACGTACGCATTTGGTGGTCTTGAGGTATTACGTCTCGCCGTCCCCCAAGCCCTAAATCTGGAGTCGGAGTACAAATTTATGCTACCCTCCATAATTAAAATCAGGGATCTAGGGGCATCAATCATCCCTAGTCCTACACTGCGTGTGCACATGATATCAGTATCCGTCAATCCATATCTCAGTCAAGTTATATACTCAAGTGGACTTTTCCCCTATGCCTCTAAAAATCATAAAACTCATGCTCGTTATCTCAAATTTTTTTAAACCTTCTTCATTTATGAAATAACGATAAATCATTTTGGCTAACGCCCTAAAACACTTAAAAGTAATTCTCGCGTCAAAACAAATAAGTAAATAACAACTTAAAAAGAAAAAAAGGTCCACTCATAGATTTAAAATCTGACTGATATCTATTTGCCAAAGAAAATTGAGGCTCCTGCAACGATCTATAAGTGATATATTTAATTAGTATTCAAGTCGTGAATATGTTTCAGAATTTTACTAAGTTTATTAACCTGGAACACGAAAATATGCAAAAGCCTATGTCGACGGTCAGATACAAACACCCAAAGAAACTCAATTAACTATATGTCTATGTTAACTAAGAAACTTTGAATTCATTAAGATTAAGTTCCAATTATGACTACCCACGCCCGACAGGTATATGTCTATCCTGGAAGGAAATCTTTAAGGTGAATGTGAGATAGTGAGCTATTGAGTCTAAGGCTGAAACCTAAAATCCCTTCGTCAAGTTCATTTTAAGTTTACCAAATCAATCGTATTAGTGGCCAATTAATAAGAAGCATTAAGTTTAAGACTCAATAAATAAACTAATACATTACACAACACACAAGAAACAAGACAAGTCAACTTATTAAACCTTTGATATTGGAATTCATCACAACCCTAGATAAGGTATTTAGTTACAACACATATCTTGGACGGCTAAAGACATAATTAAATAAAATATTATGCAACTAATTGAAAACTAAAAAGGTAAAATTACAATAACGAAATAAAATGCTGGGGGTTAGGGGATCCATTTTTATTATTTCAAATCTAAAAATCTCTCTTATTATAATATATAAATTTACATTATATTACCAACTGACCATATAGGCGGTATCCTGATTAAGTCAGATTTTAATTATTCCAACCAACCATAAATGCGGTATCCAATTAAATCACTTCAAAATTATTTTAATTAAGCCCAATAGATCATAAAGGCGGTATCCCATTAAGTTAGGTTTTAAGACAATTTTATTGCTAAAATAAATTTTAAATACAAGAAAGCTGTAAATAAATAAGCAAGATACTCTGTTCTTAGTAGTCTAAGGAAATTCCAAGAAGAAAGTATGAAGAAAATCAAATGAAATCAACCTCTATTTATAAGCTCCAAAAACGGGCCGCGTCATGACGCGTGAATACGTGGCATCGCGATGCGCTCTATAGTGAATGGTGGTTATCGGTAGACTCAATTATTGGCTCGGCATCGCGACACGTGAAGGCTTGGCATCGTGATGTTAATGTCAAGATGATGCAAGTGATGATGCGTGTTGGCAGACTGAATTATTGTGCTGACATCATGATGACGTGGTGATGAAGCATGTCGGCAAAATGAATTATTATGCTGACATCATCATGACATAGAAGGCTTGCGCGTCGCAAAGCGTGAATTTCCCATTTTCCCATTTTTATTCATTTTTTATCATTTTATCCCCGATTAATTCCAGTGAGACGTGATATCTTATTTATCTATAAAATAATACAAAACACATTAAAATATTCACAATACCCAAGAAACTATACAAAATATTAAGTAAAAGGGGAAGTAAATATTGATATATTTTTCGCTCATCACACCCCCAAACCTAACATTTTGCTAGTCCTCGAGCAAAACAAATAAAATAAAATGCAATAAACAACTTAAAAATAAAATTCAACTAAGCCACTTTCCTAGGGATCACGGTTGCATTTAACGTATGCAACAAGCCTTTAAACTCCTAGGTGTCCCTAGTGGACGAGTTATAGTCTCGTGAGGGCTTACAGCGACGATAACCACAAACGTCAATCAAATGTATAATCAAACACACAAAATAAGTTTGTGACTAAACATGTGAAATTCTTATCCAAGTTAATAGTTGTTTTCCTTCATTCTAAATTACCAAATAAGTAAATTCTCCGATTTTTTTTACCATTCTCCATATACAAAACCAACAAAGTATTAGGTTTCCAAGTTTTCAAAAAGCTTTTAAACCTGTAACGACCGGTAGTTTTTACTACTATCTATGGTGATATTATCATGTACGAAATGAAGGCATATGAAATAAATTATGATAAGATTTAAATACAATCATGTGAAGACTTTGGGAACGATTAGTAAATTTCTTGAAGTCCCGGAAGAGACTGTACAGTATTTCTTTTGGACCACTCATAGTAATATGGGCGTAACTTTTTCGTACGATCTCCGATTCTTATGAATTTTATATCATCGGAAAGCTGAGACCGAGTCCTACAATTTCCACATAAAAATTTTCCCAAATTCGGGCGAGAACTGAGTCAAAAATATAAATCAAAATTAGGTGAATAGTAAATTTGGACCTAAAATTAAAAATCTCAAACTTTCTTCAAACTTCCACACTCTTCTCAAAGTTTCTATATATCATATACCTCCCCCACTTTAAATACAACACACTATTCACAAATGCAAAATATCAAAAAAAAGGAAAGAAAGAAGAGAAGAAACCGTGAAAGAAAGAGGAGGGAAAAGAAGAAGAAGAAGAAGAAGAAGAAGAAGAAGAAGACGAAGAAGAAGACGAAGAAGAAGAAGAAAAGAGAAGAAAAAGAGAAGGGAAAAGAAGGAAAGAAGAGGAGAGAAGGAGAAGCGAAGGAGCCTTGGCAACCATCAAGAAATGAAGAAGATCAAAGAGAAGAAAAGTAAGAAATCTTGACCAAAATTTTAGTTTATTAAATTTTGAAAAGATGATGATAGTATAGAGATGTTGGGATGATAAGAATTGTATTTTGGTGATTGTAAGTAAGGAGAATGATTAGGGAGCTAGATGCCCAAATTTTGGAGGCTTTAAAGTTTGGTTAAAAGATTATGATTTGAGGATTAGTGAGTAATTAAAGGTGAGAATTGAATATGGTAATGATAGTAACATGTTTGAGGTTCTAATTGGTGAGAATATAAGTTTGGGAATGAGCATTGTGTGAATTGATACGTGAATCCAAGGTTATTAAATTTTGGGTTTAAATATGATATGAATTATATATATGAATAGACTAAGATTGATTCTTGATTAATGGAAGATTAAAGTATGTTAATAGAGTGTTAAATGATGTGTGAGGCATTGGTTTGTAGCTTGGAAGTGTTGGAATGGAGTAGAGATGGAAGACTTGAGATTGGGATGAGATTGGAGAAGAAAACTAGTGACTTAGTTTTCTAGGTCGCGTCGCGACGCGGCCCGTACGTTGTGACGCGCAGGAGAAAATCTGGATAACATTTATGGACTGCTAGCGTCGCGACACGCCATGACTTACTTCACAACGCGAACATAAAAAAGGTTGAAATAATTTTAAACCCCCCTAATTCCATTCTAATGTGTTAGAGATCGTCAATAGGATCTCGTATCAATTTATGCACATACCTTACACAAAATTATGAATGTGGTGAGCCTTGTACATAAAATTTAGAGACGCATCGTTAGACATATTCATTTTGTATACTAACCAAGTTCTCAACCATAGATCATCCGCATGAATCATGCTTTCCTACGACGAGGAATCTAATACCAACCAAAATCCAAATCTGTGAGTGGCCACTTTCTCTTTTTCTTGATTTCATTTCACATTTTTATCAGACTTTCATTTTACGCTTTAGGGCATTAGAAACATTTCTTTTCAATTATTATTATATATAATTGTGCTTTGAGAAATGAAATGATTTTCAGAAATCAGTATTTATAGTTTTAAGCTTTAAAGTATGATTTTTATGTTTTCGGGGAATAAGGTAAAACCTCACAGTGAAATTGACGGATTCAGAGACATGTACACATATGGAGGATTGAGGGGACGCTCTCAGATCCTCGAGTAGGACTAGGGTTGATAGATCCCCGAAATCCTAGGTTCAGAGCTTGAGTGGTATCATTAATCCAGACTCCCAGTTCCAGTTTGTGGTGAGATACGTCCAATTGAGTTATGGTCCTGGGCGTAGAGCACCTCCAGTTCTAAGATGCCCAGTTGAGTTATGGTCCTGGGCATAGAGTACACCAGTTGAGTTATGGTCTTGGGTGTAGAGAGAAGTCCAGTTGAGTTATGGTCCTGGACGTAGAGCATATTTCAGTTTTCAGACATTCAGTACACAGTTTTCATATTTCCAGTACCTAGATTTCAGAAATCAGATTTTCAGTAAATAGTTTTTCAGAAACTAGTTTTTCAGAAATAGTTTTTAAAGATCAGAGCTTCAAAGACAGTTTTCAGAAAGCTAAAGTTCATGAAACAAAGATTTAATATAAAGATATTTTGAAAATATGATTTTGAAGTTAAAATATTTTTACTTCAATTTTCAGTTGTTGTCCACTCACCTAGATCGAACGTCGATCTAACCCCCAACTCCCAGTATTTGTTTTATAGGAATTCTAGGAGGACAAGCTCGGGAAGACGGATACTGATACAGTCACCAGGGATGGAGTCCGCCAGTATTGAATCTCAAAGCATAAGAGTCCAGTTTAAAGCCAAAGTAGTTTTATGCATTCGTTAATGTCATACAAGTCTGTTAATTAACCATTAAATAGTTGTAAGAAAATATTATTTTGAATACATAGTTATTTAAAGTAAAAGCATTTATATTGTTCAGTCGAGTTTATGGTTTCCATGCATGGCATTGCGTTTAAATAGTTGGTATACAGTCAGAAAGTCAGTGGCTTATAGGGTTAGCACTGTTATCCCCTGCCAATAACATCTCCAAGATCGGGGATGTTACAAAGATGGTATCAGAGCATGGTCTAGGGAGTCAGTGACTGCAGTGGGGCAGAGTGCTGGGGTCTTGTATACTTAGTATGTCCGGGATACTAGTATGTAGGCACTACCTCTTCAGTATCCGATTCTCGAGTACGTCCTCAAAGCTTTACGGACAGGTTAGCAAGTATTTCCAAGCCCTCTGAACTCTTTTTCCTTACTACTAGATAGAAATCGTTTCGTAATCATCCTAGATTACTCCCTGAAGTCTGATATAAGCTAGAGAACTAGATAGTGAGTTCCAATGAAAGCTACCCAAGAAAGTATAAGAGAAAAGAGAAAGCTAGAAGAAAAGTAAGAAAAAGTATAAAGATAATTTTGTTGTCAGAAATAAGAAAATATCGAGATATAAGATTAGATCAGTGAGGAAATACAAAAATTCATAGCAGCAAAGGAAGAATTGTGAAAGCCCCAGTAAGTATTAAAGATACTCAATAGAAGTATGATTCTTTTCTTCCTCAAAACATTCCTTCAAGCTGAACCAGTAAGCCTTTAAGAATTTCTTATAGATAATATAACTTAAAAGATATCCACTCAGAAAGAGAAAACTAGAAAGGAAAATAAGAAATGTATCTAGATGTTAAGTAACCAGAGATAGTAAGTAAAAAGATACAGTAGAGGATAAAGAGAAAAAATGGAAGAAAAGCAAAGAGAAGTGCAAGAAAGTAAAAGTAACCAGATTGAAGAAAGAGATAGAGATACATAATTGAATCCATAAGGAAGAAAACAGAGGTAGAGGAAAAGAAACAGACAAGAGATCTTGAAATCTATAGAAATAAGAATAAGAAAGATGGAGATGAGTAACAAAGGATAATACTAGAATTAATAGTAACGATGAGTATGGTAAGATTAGATTAGAATAAAAAGCCGAATAGATCTAAGTAAAGGTTCTTTTCTTCAAGAGTGATACCCTTTTTTTCTCATAAATAAATTCCTTCGAGATGATCCAATATTTTATGAACCATCCCGTATAAGTAGCCAACTCCCTGAATAACCAAGGACCGTTATAAGGTAAGAAAGTTAATGATGATCATGTAATTTTCTAAAGGTTACAAGATGCCATAGAGAAATAGAGACTTTAGATCTTTCAAAACTCAAACTTGTAGATAAAACAAGATAAGTGGCAAAAATAACAGTTAGCTCCCATAGATAAAACTTATACTTACATAGATTTCTCCTTCTACGAGATTCTAGTTAATGAAGATATCCTGATAGAGTCTATCTCATACCCATCCTACATAAGCAATAGACTCCATCAGAACATAAAGTACTAGAACAAGGATAAAGAAACTTCCCAAGCCATAAAGAAAAGGACCGATAAGATGTAATCAGTTCCTATCAGTATGAGTGTAGACAATCATAAGAAAACCAATGGGAGTTCATTTCGAGAAATGAAAAGATCTTGAGAGACAGACCACCTAGAAGAATGATCAAAGGAATTATGAGAATATAAGGAGAAAGACAGATTAAGGTTTACTCGACTAGTAGAAAATTACAATTATATCAAATATCGTAGAACTCACGTGTGAGCCGAGATAACAGAGATCTATTGAAGACTATAAGAATAAACCTAAGAAGTTGGAGATACTTATGAAATGATAAGAATACCAATATAGACGATAGGACCAAATCAAGATCTATAGTAGGATTAGGAGGTTGAGATTTAAGAACCAAATAAGGGAATGATCCATAATTATCTTAGTAGGGACTATAGTAGGGAAATAAAACATGAAAATGGTATGAAAAGTGTAAGGAGTAACAAGAAAAATTCAGTTTATTTGAGAATAAAAATAACTTGATGAGGATATAATGGAATAAAGAATCGATGAAAGTGGTAGAATCCTAGCAGAGACCAGAACCAGCAAAGAAGAGTAACTCTTAGATTAGACAATTGCTAGATAGTTCGACAATTAGTTGAACTTAAAAATAGAAGGTTTAATACTATATTAAAGACGAGTTAAGTGTAGGAAACCTTCACAAAGCAAAGGACCATCAAGGAAATAAAGAAATTAGAAGTGCAAAAGATTATGGAGAATGATTTGTAAGAATATAGTGAATAACTTATAAAGAACTTCATATAGTTAAGAATAAGGATTTTAGTAGGTGAAGCAAATGAAGTTTTCAAGAAAGTAAATGAGTAAGGAGTAAAGGACTAAGATAAAGAAAGGAACCATCATAGCAGAAAGCGCCCCTTAGAAAAATAGCAAAAGGATTATAACAGTACTCAGAGAAAGAGCGTAGTAACTGTAGGAAGTTAAGTAACAAGAAGGATAGAGAGATAGGATAAGGAACTTTTTAGAAAGTATGTTTCTGGAAGGACTTGTATAGGATGTGAAGTGATTACATGATGAAAATAACCAAGAGTGGAGTTAGAAAAGATAATTCACAAATGTTTAGCAGTAGTACTCAATATAGGAAGAGATTCTAGACATATATACACAAGAATCTTAGGCGAGAATATACGTCATTGAGACACCATATTAGAGGGGCCTCAAGACTAGTTTCCACCCTCCAACCCTCGATCAATACTAGTAACAAAGATGAACCTGAAGCGTAACTTTGAAATACTTCAGAAATAAGTATAAGTGCAGTAATAGATGATCAAATTATATGACTCTTAAGAACAACAACAATCAGAATAAAAGAAAGAAAAAGATAGCCTAAATAAGAGATTTACAGATAAAAAAGTATTAGGAAAAACATATGATAAAAAGGTAAGGACAACATTAAGAATAATCAAGAACATAAAAGAACAAATATCATTCGAAAAATAATAAGAGATGTAATCTATAGTAGATTCAGATATAGGATGAGGTAGAAACGTAAATCAATAAGATGGCTAATACTAGTATGAAAAATGAGATAGTCGAGGCCCTCGACTCGAGGGGTAATAAGGTAAGTATTGACAGAAGAGTAATATAATATAAAGCCGAAGGAAGCAAGTTTACCTTAGAATGGAAATTAATAAAGAGAAGATACTTAGTTGCGACCACGTATAAGAAGACAAATGGATATAACAGAATAATAGAGAAAGATTGAGAATTAAGATCTATAAGGTATAGTGCAATGATAAAACATAGACCAAGTAAGCTCTTAGAAAAATAAAGAAAGGATGAAAAGAATACTAAGAATGATTTAGAGAGTGGAATTGCAAAGGAACAATAATGATGGCAAAGAATACATTAAAGGTTCCAATAAGAAATAACAAGGGAAAATTTTGATAGAGGAATAGCGTAAAGTACCCAGCCCTAGCATAAGGTGACTAAACCACTACGGGTTTGGGATGGTTTAGCCACAGGTATGGGTGGTTTGGTAGAGTTGTATTATATTACGAGGATGACGAAATAGGTTAATGCAAAGCGGTCATTGAAGAAGAAAAGCTTAAAGACTGCTGAGTGATGTAAAGAAAATATAGGGAGTTGATAGCCGAGTAATGAGAAAAAATGTTAAAGTCAAGTTGGACAAATGAAATAGAGAAATATAAAGTATACGTATGAGATATTAGAATCTTCGTTAAGAGATAAGGTACTAGTTATTAAGAATTTGCTCAAGTTAAGGAGCTTTGGGGCATAAGTGAAGGTCTTGAAGAAATGAATCTTAGAGATAAGGAGTAGATAAGGACAATAGCCAAATGTACTCAGTAGTAGTATTACAAAGTAAGGGCATAGGAAAAGAAAAAGAGGAATATCAAGTAGCCAGCAGTGGTTAGAGACAAGAAGATAAAGTTTAGTATCATCTTTGGATATTCGCGAAGTTAAGGAGACCACGAGTTAGACGCCAGAAAGGATTCGAGGACGAATCCTATTTATGGGGGGAGAATTTGTAATGACCGATAGTTTTTACTACTACCAATGGCGATATTATCATGTATAAATAAAGGCATGTGAAAAAAATTACCATAAGATTTAAATACAATCATGTGAAGATTTTGGAAATGATCGGTAAATTTCTTAAATTCCCGGGAAGAGACTGTACCGTATTCATTTTAGACTGCCCATAGTAATTTGGGCGTAATTTTTTCTTACGATCTTTGATTCTTATGAATTTTATATCGTTGGAAATCTGAGACCGAGACCTACAACTTTCGCGTTAAATATTTTCCCAAATTCGGGCTAGAACCAAGTCAAAAATACAAGTTAAAATTTGGGTGAATAGTAAATTCCTACCTAAAAGCAAAAATCTCAAACTTTCTTCAAACTTCCATACTCTTCTCAAAGTTTCTAAATATCATATACCACCCCCACTATAAATGCAACACACTATTCATATATATAAAATATAAAAAAAAGGAAAAAAAGAAGAGAAGAAACCGTGAAAGAAAGAGGAGGGAAAAGAAGAAGAAGAAAAAAAAGAAAAAGAAAGGAAAAGAAAGAAAGAAGATGAGATAATGAGAAGCAAAGGAGCCTCGGCAACCTTCAAGAAATGAAGAAGATCAAGAGAAGAAATGTAAGAAATCTTCCCCAAAATTTTAGATGTTGGGATGATAAGAATTGTAGTTTGGTGATTGTAAGTAAGAAGAATGATTATGGAGCTAAATGCCCAAATTTGGATGTTTTAAGGATTGGTTAAAAGATTATGATTTTAAGGATTAGTGAGTAATTAAAGGTGAGAATTGAATATTGTAATGATAGTAACATGTTTGGGGTTCTAATTGGTGAGAATATAAGTTTGGGAATGAGCATTGTGTGAATTGATATGTGAATCCAAGGTTATTAAGTTTTGGGTTTAAATATGATATGAATTATTTGAATAAATTAAGATTGATTCTTGATTAATGGAAGATTAAAGTATGTTTAATGGATTGTTAAATGATGTGTGAGGCATTGGTTTGTAGCTTGGAAGTGTTGGAATGGAGTAGAGATGGAAGACTTGAGATTGGAGAAGAAAACCAGTGACCTGGTTTTCCAGGTCGCGTTACGACGCTTAGGAGAAAATCTGGGTAGCATTTTTGGACGGCGAGCGTCGCGACGCACCATGACCTACCTCACGACGCGAACATAAAAACAGGGCCAAACAATTTTAAACTCCCTAATTCCATTCTAACGTGTTAGAGATCACCCGTGGGATCTCGTATCAGTTTATACACATACCTTACACAAAATTATGAATATGGTGAGCCTTGTATATAAAATTTAGTGACGTATCGTTAGCATATTTCATTTTATATACTAACCAAGTTCTCAACTATATATTATCCGCAGTAATTGTACTGTCCTACGACGAGGAATCTAATACCAGCCAAAATCTAAATATGTGGGTGGACACTTTCTCTTTTTCTTGATTTTTTTTCGCATTTTTATCATACTTACATTTTACGCTTTAGGGCATTAGAAAATTTTCTTTTCAGTTATTATTATATATAATAATGCTTTGAGAAAGGAAATGATTTTCAGAAATCAGTATTTATAATTTTAAGCTTTAAAGTATGATTTTTATGTTTTCGGAGCATGAGGTAAAATCTCACCCCAGTATGTAACTTGAGATACAGTGGAATTGCCGGATTCAGAGACATGTGCACATGTGGAGGACTAAGGGGACACTCTCAGATCCTCGAGCATGACTAGGGTTGATAGGTCCCCGAAATCCTAGTTTCAGAGCTTGGGTGGTAGCATTGATCCACACTCCCAGTTCCCGTTTGTGGTGAGATACGTCCAATTGAGTTATGGTTCTGGGCGTAGAGCACCTCCAGTTCTGAGATGCCCAATTGAGTTATGGTCCTGGGCATATAGTACACCCAGTTGAGTTTTGGTCCTGGGTGTAGAGAGACGTCCAGTTGAGTTATGGTCCAGGACGTAGAGCAGATTTCAGTTTTCAGACATTCAGTACACAGTTTTCAGATTTTCAGTACCTAGATTTCAGAAATCAGATTTTCAGTAAATAGTTTTTCAGAAACTAGTTTTTCAGAAATAGTTTTCAAAGACAGTTTTCAGAAAGCTAAATTTCCTGAAAAAATGATTTCATATAAAGATATTTTAAAATTATGGTTTTGAAGTTAAAAGATTTTTACTTCATTTTTCAGTTATTGTCCACTCACTTAGATCGTATGTCGATCTAACCCCCCACTCACAGTATTTGTTTTTCAGGAATTCCAGGAGGACAAGCTCGGAAATACAGATACTGATGCAGTCACCAGGGATGGAGTCCGCCAGCGTTGAGTCTCAAAGCATAAGAGTCCGGTTTAAAGTTAAAGTAGTTGTATGCATTCGTTAGTGTCATACAAGTCCGTTTAGTTAACCATTAAATAGGTGTAAGAAAATGTTATTTTGAATACATAGTATTTAAAGTAAAAGCGTTTATATTGTTCAGTAGAGTTTATGGTTTCCATGCATGGAATTGCGTTTGAATAGTTGGTATACAGTCAGAAATTCAGTGACTTATGGGGTTAGCACTGTTATCCCCTGCCGGTAACATCTCCCAGATCAGGGATGTTACAAAAACGCATCCATAAAAAATAAAATACACAGTAATGCTCGAACATGATGTCAAACGTGGAACAAATGCCTATTGATACGCAAAGTATGTTCGAACGCTGTGATGAATATGATACGAATGTGAGCTTATTGGAAGATTCCGTTTGAACACGATGAAGAACATAACATACATGTGAGCTTACTGGAAGATATTGTTCGAACGTGTTGATGGAAATGACACAAATGTGAGCTCTGAAATCTTCATCCTATCTCTTCTAAATACAGTCCAATCATCCCTAACTCTTCATGTCCCCATTACAACTCAATTGAACTTGATTTCTTACGAAAATGACCAACACACACCCAATAGCTATCATACTATAACTAACAAAAATGATACATAACGAAAAATAGCACAACACTATTTATCTTTTATGTAAGTTTTGTTTGTTTTTAGTGTGTTTGTGCTATTTTTTGTACTAATTTTTGTGTGACCTCATTACTCTATAGCTAAAAAAAAGTAACTATATAAATGTTTTGGATGATTTTAAATTATAAGGATTTGGTAATTAGTTCATACTACATGAATTAAACGAACATTTACCATTAATTAGTACACAGGTGTTGGTCTAACTTTATAGATTAAACGAACATTTACTATATGGATTCATTACTTCTTTAATTCTTTAATGTAAATTTTTTTTTTCTCTTTCTCTTTCTTTTGTATTTGTGCTCGATTTAGTTTATCCTGTAATCTTAGCCTTTCTAGTATGTGATTAATTAATTTACTCTTAAAAGAAAATACAACCAAACAATATGTAAATGGGAAAATGCGAGAAAGCGATGGGCATGTGAAATTCATAATGAACTTTGAACTAGATTATGTTTTATCAAATTAACTTCACCCACAATTAACATTAGAATTTTAAATCTAGTACTGAGAATTGAATTGTGTTAAGTTTTCCGTAATTTTTTGACATATGTATTATTACATATTTAAGATTTAGTTAAATTTAAATTATTATTCAATAATTATATTATTAGTTATAATTTATTAAAAAATTCAATACAAAATTCAATTTAGCACCGAATCTAAATCTCAAATATAAGTAATAGGCTCGATTTATATAGCCCCCCAAAAAAATTACAACTTGATAAAGTGATGATCTGTTGAATTGACTAAACTTTAGTGTGAAAGCAAGACCAGTGACCAACTTTATTCGTTTAATAAAAAATCAAAACCACTCGTGCAAAATTAATTATGACCGAATTGTGTGAACATTTCTAGTATAGAAATAAAATAATGGGTCAACCAAGTATTGGACACCAAATGGCAGCCAATTCACCAATAAGGAATCATTAACTTTTTTCTGAAAATCATAGTGTGTGAGAAATTGGAACATTCTTAATTTTGACAAGAACACATTTCCAGTCAAGGATTTGGAATTCCCTTTGGGGATAATAATTCATCATAGCCTGTCTTGACAGTTACTCAAAGATTATAGACTTTATTAATCAACACAAAATTAGTATCTTAATTAAGGGTTTGTACAAGATTGAGTTACCATTTTCATTCACAGTTATTATATTGTGAAATCACTTAGATATCTAGAGTAAGTGTTCGGATATTGTTAAATTTATGTATAACTTCACCTTTGGGGGTAGGTCTATTGAAATTCATGAACCTACAACAAAAAGCTAGATTTTAGGTTGACTCAAGCTCATGAATTTTAATATGGTGTCAGAGCTAATCTCTTATACGAGTGGGCCTATACTATACCTGAGATGAACCAGATAAAAGACCTGCATGTAAGTTAGGGGAGTATTGAGGAAAATATCTCGCATCAGCTAAGATATGATCTTGATTCTTTTGTGTTGCTTTAGGCCAATGAATTTAAATAAGACTGACTTGGGGTTGGAAAGAGTCAGTAAGCCCCCTATTGGGACCTAATTTTTTTTTATTAATAAGGTTATTTAATTTATATTGTCATGTATTAGTTAGGTTATGCTTCTCCGCATATATATAGTAGGTCAACAAGTGATAGTTCACTTGGTCAAGATCATTCATACTTGATATATAGGTCTTGGGTTTTATCTCTCATGGTGACATAAGTGAATAAAAATTTCTTGTAATTATTAACCTTCAAGTATAATTCTATCAACATACGGACCTTGTTCTCATCTCCTTTGACGTAGTAATTAGTAATTCGTCAAGTGAAAGATGATTATATAAAGGATAGGGAGCCATTTTTGTTCTCAAAGGGGAGATATTACAAAGAGTACGTATATGTGACTATGAGATTTGCAATCCATTATCTTCATGTTCGTGAAACTCAGCAATGACTGTAAGTGAATGTAGCTCTTCTCCTCGAAAGATAGTCTAGTTGGTTTAACCGTGCAGTGGCAGTAAGAGATCATAATTTCAAATCCTATGAGATATATTTAATTTAGGATTTGGATGGGGTAAGAGTATAATATATAAGGAAGGGACTTAAACCTTCTTCCTTAAGAAAAAGTTGTTGCTATTGATGGAAGGAGATAGAAGAGAGTGAAATGCAACTTAAATTATTTAATATCCATTGTTTGGATTAAAAAAAGGTGATTGAAGAGAGTCTAAAAAAAACAGATATTGAGCTATTGAAAGTGAACAACTCAAATCGAGGATTTGAGAGGAATATAACTTTAAAAAATAACATTATATGTGAAAACAATTTATCTATCGAAAAAATAAAATTAAAATAGCTATCTTTTTATTTTTAAAATATAAAAGAGCATAATTGTCTTTAAAACATCGATAGTTACATTTCATTTCATTATATTTTATTTACTAGGCAATATTTTAGAAAATCATATTATAAAACTCTTTTTATCTTAACTTTTTATAAATTATGACTGATAATTAAAAAAATAATATATAATTAAATCTTAATCGTTGATTATTATTATTAATGCATATGAATTATATTATTAAAAAAAAAAAATTAACACAAGACCGAATTCAATTTCAAACCCGACTACGCTATCAAGCTACTGAGCTATAAAGATGGCTAGCTAGGTGCCAAGTGGACAAAACCCTTGAATGAAATCATCAAGTTGATGTCACATTGAATTCTCAAATATAAAATTCGACCAGGCCGCCATGCCCAATATGTTCAAGTCCTTTTGACCCACACGCACATCAAATCTTCATAATTCTCCATTGGGTCCCATCAACGACCAAATTTTACTTGTGCCTCATTATCCATCATTCTCATACTATCTTTATTAGTTTTCCCTTTGTAACTTATATTCCCTCTCCAATGTCTATATAATCACCCTCAACCTCCAAATGAATTTGCTCAAAAAGAAGCATTATCACTTGAAATAATATTCATTAATTAATGGATTCTTCATCATCATTCTTTCAATACCCTTATTCACAATTCTCTCCTCAATACTCATCCATGGATTCTTCATATACTCATAATTCTTCAATTGACTCCTCATGCAACACACACACATTCAATAATAGCTTCCATAGTAACCACCAATACCTTCCTTTCAATGAAAATGATTCCCAAGAGATGCTTCTCTTAGGAGTCCTTAACCAAGCTGCCTCAGCCATTAATGATCATGAAGTAAGCTCAAGATCAGCTGCACATAATACTACTGAAGAAGGTCATGTACTTGTAAAAGAAGTTTCCTATAGAGGAGTGAGGCGGCGGCCATGGGGCAAATACGCGGCGGAGATAAGGGACTCAACAAGAAATGGGATTAGGGTTTGGATAGGAACCTTTGATACTGCTGAGGCTGCAGCTTTAGCTTATGATCAAGCTGCACTTGCAATGAGAGGAACAACGGCTGTGTTGAACTTTCCTGTTGACAAAGTTTACGAGTCACTTCAAGAAATGAAGTATGATTTTCAAGAGGGATGCTCACCGGTATTGACATTGAAAAAGAAGCACTCAAAGAAGAGGAAAGGGGAGAGCAAGAAGAAGATTAAAGAGAAGGAAATGAGAATAGAAAATGTGGTGGTGTTTGAGGATTTAGGAGTTGAGTATTTGGAGGAACTTCTCAGAATTTCTGAGCAGAGTTCTAATCCATATGGTGCTGAAATGCTTTGAGCATGTAATTATAGTTCACGTTCTCTCTATCAATTTGTATATATGTAAGCTGAATTGTGCTAGTTTTTCATAATTTTTTATCACGTGTTCTTAATAACACATGGTTATAATTTGATTATAATTAAATTATTATCTAATAACTAATAATTATAATTTATAACAAACTTAATACAAAGCTCAGTTTGAAGCATTAAATCTAAAACCTCTCTATATGGTATTTTCGGTTTGACACGGTTGAGGATGGAGATGAATAGTTCCTTTTGTTGAATAATTAATGTATTTGTTTTCGTTTTTTTAATTTTTTTTTGGATTAAATTGTAAAAAAAAGTTCAGTTGAGATCACTGAATCTAAGTCCTCTCGATATGGTATTTCGATTCGAGCTGGCTGAGGGTGGAGGTGAATAGGTCTTTTTGTTGAATAATTAATATCTTTATATATATATATATATAACTTTCCTTTTGAGATAATGGAGTGTTAAAAGTTTCAATAAAACAGTGGAGCTCATATTTTGGTCAATTTGGCAAAGTAGATAACCTATTAATATTCTTAATTTCCTAAACAATTATGTAACTTCAAGACTAATACTAGTTCATTTTTTTGGGGATTTAGATTTAGTGTTAGATATGAGTTTTATATAAAAAAAATTCTTAAATTGTGATATATAGTTATTGAATAAAAATTTATTTATAAGTGAATCTTAAATGTTGTTATTCATGGACATGTGATAGAAAATTATAAAAAATTAGTATGACTCAACTAACTACTAGATCCAAATTCTCTTGGTTGACCTCTTTCAAATAATTATGCGAACTCTGAAATCAAATTAAGATAGCTTAACTAGTTGAAAGAATTAAAGATTAAAATAAATTTAAGCTTGCACTACAAGAAAATGGATCTTTAGAGTCGAAAAATTTCGGCGTTAAAAGAAAGACTCTACAACTGATTCCACCACTGATGCAAAATTTATAGCGGCTTCGTAAGCTGCTAAAGAAGTTGTTTGGATTAGAAATTTTATCACAGAACTTGGCGTTGTGCCTAGTATTAGGGATCCGATCTCACTGTACTGTGATAATAGTGGAGCCATTGTGCAGATTAAAGAGCCAATGGCATATTCCAAATCTAAACACGTCAAAAGGAAATATCGCATGATTAGAGAAATCATTAAGCGAAAAGACATGGTGGTATTCAAAGTTCAAAATTAAGACAACATAGCAGACTCGCTTACTAAGGTCTTACCTCCTAAGTTATTCGTTAAGCATGTAGAGGAGATAAGACTTCGAACCCATCTGGATTGGCACTAAACAAGTGGGAGTTTTTTGAAGTTGGTGCTTGAAGCAACAATCCGAATAATATATTGTACATTATATTTTATTAGTTATTAATAAAATAACTACATTTTCATTTCAACCTTGTTATTGTTAATTATTATATCATAATACATATTAGTTTGATATATAAATATGCTTAGAATGACATCAACCTTAGAATAGTCATGTAGTAATACTAGACACTGGGTGGTCCGATATTGGGATAGTATTATTATTATAAATTATTATTAAAGTTAATATTACTAGTAGTTGGTTTTGGAATACAGTCGAATTCCTATAATCTAGAAGACTAGCACATGTCCTATATTCGAATTGTAGTTCTAATGGTCAAACCCAATGTACCATGAACAAAGAAAGCCCGTATTGATATGTGGGTATTCGTCTGGAGTGAATACTGAATAACTCAAAAATGATTCCTAATAAATGGAAGTACATACCACTGTCAATAGGAATCTCATCGAGTCGAGTAGCATATGTGATACTTTGATTATATGATCGTATTGATTTTAAGTGTAATATGAATTTACCAACCAGCAAACTTAAACAAAAACTATACCCAAGGTGAATTGGGTAATGGCCAAATAATACGGAATTGAAATTCTTTTCAATTTTAAGCTACTTAGATGGTAGCTTTTACCAATTAAGCTTAGAGTTCAATTTCACAATTAATACACCCAACAATTAATTTTATCAATGGCATCCTATGCTAAATATTATGAAAATTTAATATAAAATTTGTAATAAATTAAAGAGATAAGGTTAGACAAATTGACACCAGATTTATAGTGGTTCGACCAACAATGCCTACGTCCACTCCTCTAAGCCACGCTTGAAGATTTCTATTATCAAAAGTGATAATACACATTACACCATGAGTTTTCCGTGGCTCACTCACAACCAAGATTTTTTCTTGGTTCACCTTAAACTAAGAGTTTTCTTAGGTGCACTCCAAAACTTTTACAATAATATCACCATTTTGAGTATTCTCACTTAACAAGGGATTTCACTACCAAAAGTGTTTGATAATAAAAATTTACAACACTACTTAGACACTCACAAAAGATAAGAAGATTTAAGTGTGAGTTACTAACCCAAGTAAACCAAGCTCACTAAGATGATATGAAAGTGTAGTGTGTGAGCTTTGATTATGATAAGAGTGTTTGATCAAGAATGTTTAAGTTACTCTCAATGTTTTTGCCTTAAAGAAAATGTATCAAAAGTGTAAGAGTTAGTAAAAACGAAATTGGGGTTCAATAAATAGTGAAAGTGAAAACTGCCCCAACCTTTTATCCTGAGATCGATATGTTGGTCAACAGGGGCCGGTATGCCAGCCCTGCAATTCAAACGACTATATGACCATTGAAGATTAAAGGGCACAAATCGAATTAATGACCAGTATGGTAATCGATATGCTGGTTAGCTAACCGATATGGGCACATGTATGATCCGTTCATGCTCTAGTTGCTATGCAAACTCCAAACGGATCGGTATGGTAGAATGGTATGGAGTGGCCCGGTTTCAGAGAGCATGTAAATCTGCCCAAGGCACAAAAATAACACCAGTATGCCGGTATCGAGTACCGATATGCTGTATCTATTACAGAAAACACGGGACTTGAAGATTAAAATCATTTTAAACTTGGCCCTAATTTATCTATATGAATGTATATGAGTGCTATGAGCTTAGAGTACTTGAATTATCGACTCACTTACAATGAGAGCCCTAAGCTATAATATTACACTTGATATCTTTGTTTGGTGCTTGATTCTTCACATCCATTTGCTCTTCACAACCAATTTACTTCGACATATTTTTGTAATACACGCAAATGCGCGTCGAAGTTTTTTTCGTTGCATCATCAAAATTCTTCATTGAGTTAAATCAAAGTGGCTTTTTACTCCCAAGTATAAGAATGTCAAAGTAATAAAATAACTCGGTAAGTCCAGGATCGATCCACATGAAATAGATTTAGTAAAATAAAATAATAATTTGAGTGAAACTAACAAGATTGAGTTGTTTGAAGTGATTTGAAATTTTTAAATTGGATTGCAACAATAAAATAAAATACTGAGGTTATGATTCACTTTTAATATTTCAAATTTAGAAATCTCACTTTTTATAATATATAAATTATCATTATTTCCCAATTAATTTATTTCAGGAATTAATTATGCCAAAACATATAAAATTAGCCATAAAGGCGATGATAACTTTTATCTATAACAAGTCCAGTTAGGTACTCAATTATACCAAATAAATAAAATTGGCCATATAGGCGGTAACAAAATTTTTCAATAATTAATCTAGATTTAAATTAAATATTAATCAATAGATTATAATTCATATATTATTATATAAATAAGATTAATTTAATTTTTTATATTAAAAGTTTCACCATTTACCTCAGCAGTATGAAATTATCTACTAATTATTTGAATAAAAACACTCATAATTTTATTACTTGAAAAAAAATTACAAGAAAGCTTAAAAAAATAAAACACACAAGCTGAAACCCTTTACAAAATTTTCAAAGAGAAACTTATAATGGATGCTTAGGAAATTGAGGTTTTGAGCACCTCTATTTATAGAGGTGCTCATACCTCTTTATGCAATTGCAATTGCAAATTTACAATTGCAGTTGATTCCACCAAACATGTTTGGTGGAGGATATTGAAAATCCACCGAAATGTGGATTGCCATTAATTACATATAAAATCCTTTGGATTTTTCATCAATTTCGGCCTTAAACACTTTAAAACTAGAAAATCTTGCCAACATAAAAGTTGTAAATATTTGAGTTTTCTTTCATCTGGAATTGGAATCTCCTGAATCCAATATCGGAGTAAAAATTTATGGCCATAATACAAAAATTGTAAATTTCTACATTTGTAGACTATTAAAACGCCCTTTCGAGTTTTTAGCCTCTAAAATCTAAATATCACGTCCATTTTTCTAGTTATGCATCCAAATATTATTGGACCTACATAAGAAATAAAAATCACAATAAAAATATATAAAACATAAATTTAATTATTATTTTACAAATATGCTAAATTAAGGGGATTAATGAAACTACAAGAGTAAAATTATTAATTTTTCTTTTAATAAATGTGCACTTTTTAATGTTCTTATTACTAGTTGAAAGTTTGTAATTATCCTAGGTTATTACCCTATGCGGAATTTAACATAATAATCAAGATAAGTCATAATTACTATTACTATGGATTTCTTAAATAATAATTGTCTAAACATAAACATTAAAGAGATACAATTAAGTTCCTAACGCGAAAGAAATAACTAAATCATGCATGGAGATAACGTGCTATTTCTAATGAACCATGGATAAATACAAGATTAGATAAAATGAAATATGTGCGTTTCTCAAATAGTACGTGGAGTTGTATCCGAAGTACAGACCGCACTACCGTCCATTCGGATTCGGTTATGGAATTTACATCTGGGTTTCCATCCGATATACCACGAGAGATAGCAAAAAATCATTCATCCAACGACAATAACATACATAAACCAACAACACGCATGCGGAGAAATACTAATAAATAGTTGAAAAAGATGAATAAGAGTAAATGAAAGGGTGCCTTCACGTCTTACCTTTTAAGTCGCCTCTTAGAAGTGTGTTACGCGGCTGTCGGAAAGGTTAATGCTCCGCAACTCCTCTGGTACACCGGTTCAATATTTTCCTTCGTTGTTTCACTGTTTTGGGAAGCTGTTTTCTCTATTTTTGTTCCTGTTTCTGGTCGTTGTTTTTGGTTACTGTTTGTGATAATTTGGGGCTATTTTGGTTGCAGTTTTTTTTTTTGGTGAATTAGGGGACTGTTTTGGGGACTATTTTCGGTGGTTTAAGGGTGCAGTTTGAGGACTGTTTTCAGTGGTTTAAGTGTGTAGTTTGGGGACTGTTTGTGCGATTTAAGGGTGCAGTTTGGGCTACTGTTTGCGTGGTATTTAGGGGTTGTTCGGGTGCTGTTTGGTGGCAGTTAGAGGCAGTTTTTGGTGGCAGTTTCGGTGATGCAATGATTTTTTTAAGGCTGTTGTTTTACGGTGGTTTAAGGCAATTTTTTTGGGGGCTATTTCGGTGATGCAAGGGCTGTGTTTTATGGCTGTTTTTGAGGTGGTTTAAGGCAGGTTTTTGAGGGCTGTTTCGGTGATGCAAAGGCTGTGTTTTAAGGCTATTTTTATAGTGATGGAGGACTGATTCTGGGGTTGTATTTTTTAGTGATTGAGGGTGGTTTTAGATCTGCTGGTTTCGGTGATGTGAGGGTGTTTGGTGGACTATTTTGCGGCAATGTAGGGCTATATGATGGACTATTTTTTACGGTAATGGGGAGGCTATTCTCTTTGTGTCTTGGGCATGAATGCTAGGGGGTTAAAGGTTTGGTTTGTGCTCCTTTTTATAAGAAAGGGTTAGGGTTTTCCTTGTACGAGAAGGAAAGAAATTATGCAATCATGGGGGGTATCTTTTAATTAGTGCGTTATAAGGAAAAAATCTATTCAATTTAGGAATGTGATTTGTTTTAGTTTAGGAAAGGGATTTATGAGATTTGAATTGATTTATTTAAATTGGGAAGGTGATTTATTTGGATTTTAATATGTGTTTAATATGTTGGATATTTTTTGGATTGGGCTTGGAGGCTTGTGGGCGTGTGGGATGGCTCTTTGGTGGGCTTGGACGTGTGGCTTGGTGGTGTATGGACTTGGTGTGTGGCTTGGTGTGGGATACGAGGATTTTTGGGCCGAGTCTACAGTTAAAACAGAGATTAATCGAGCGAACCCGAGGCTAAGCAAACGAATGAAATCTAGTAAAGTATTGAGTTTTCCCTTCCGACATCCGTTTCTCACGACTTACGTAACTTAAAGGATAGTGCCTACATACGAGGCTCATCAGGTCTTATGTAAAAATATAGTGCCTATAGTCACCCCCACTTTGATAGGACATGTACAGTGTGTGATAGTGATAGACAGTGACAATCCTATCAAAGTTATGCAATGCATTTTTACTTACCTGGCTCGCCAGCTGCTGCCTGACTTGTCTGTTGCTTCGAACTGAGTTGATCTGATGGTGAGGTGCTGCGACCCTTGAGGTTTATCCCTGTAAGATGATGCGATCTCTAAAATCACTACCGAATTGAGCTGATAAGTTGTGTTCCCCTTCCGAACTTTGCTCCATTCCCGGAGCGCCATTCCCATCATGCTAAACCCCATTCCCGAGGCGTAGCAGTTGTGATAGTTGTGGTCCCCTTCTGAACCTTACTCCATTCCCGGAGCGCCATTCCCGGCATGCTAAACCTCATTCCCGAGGTGTCACGGTTGTGATAGTTATAGTCTCCTTCTGAACCTTGCTCCATTCCCAGAATGCCATTCCCGGTATTCTAAACCTCATTCCCGAGGCGTCGCTGATGTGTTGGTCTATTCCCAAACCGTGCTCCATTCCCGGAGCGCCATTCACGGCATGCTAAACCCCATTTCTGAGGCATCACTGATATGATGGTCCATTCCCGTACCGTGCTCCATTCCTGGAGTGCCATTTTTGGCATGCTAAACCTCATTTCCGAGGCATTGCTGATGTGATGATCCATTCCCAGAGCGCCATTCCCAGCATGCTAAACCTCATTCCCGCGACATCACTGATTTGATGGTTCATTCCTGATCCGTGCTGTATGAGAAGGGGTAGACTAGTCGCCCCCAGACTTGGTTTATTTTTCTGTTCTTCGCTGCTTTCATTAGGTTAGAGTAGATCTCATGATGTGACGTTGCATACCAACATACTATACTGCCTTTTACGAGATAATCTTGATAGCTACACATATTTTCATCCTCAAAGGATGCCTAGTGTCGAAACAAGAGAACCTTCAAAGTACTTGATACAACTCAAATCCGACCGTCTGAATAAATAATCTGAACTAGACTCCAAGTGTGTGTGCGCCAAGGTTCTTTCACAGCTTGATCCTTAAGTAAGCCAACTCGATGATTTTGTCTCGATGAATGGGATTAGTGGGTCTAACCAACCTAGATATATTGATCATGCTCTGTAATTATTTCCTCATACTCAATATGATATGGTTTTGTTTTTCTTTTCTTTCGTCTCTCTCTTTTTTTTTCAACACACATACCCTTTAAGATATCATTTCTCCTCATGGTGGTCCTAATACTCGCCCATGGGTAGCTTCACGCTTATCGGTTATAGGTGGTGTATTTTTCCTCTTCAGAGACTTTTCCTTCATTTCCAACCATATCACATATCGTAACACAAGTAAATCAGGATGGACATCTAAGCGAACGGTCATTCACCGATCCGCCATCTCTTCAACTAGTCATCTTGTCGACTACTCATGCTTCTACTGCTAAGATCCTATATTTAAGTGCCCGCGAGTCTAGCTGATATCAACCACTCAAAATTCTGAATGATAGCACCTCTCACACTTATCGTCTCTAAGGTTTCACCATAGGGCAAACAATTTCATCATCAGACATATGCCTAACCATCAATGACTTCTCTCTCTCTCTCATTTTTCACTATGCTGAAATTCTCCCTTTCAACTGCTGATAGTACGGGCCTCGCCCCTTGGGATTCATTCCCAAAAACCATTAATGATGTGGGCCTCGACCATGAGATTCCCTCCCGAAAACTGTTGGTGACATGGGCCTCAACCCTGGGATTCATTCCCGAAACTGATGCCGGTGTGGGCCTCAACCATGGGATTCATTCTCAAAACTGATGATGCTATGTTGCTGCTTTTGGTTGGCTTGCATTGGCCGCTTTCTCATTTTCTTCTTTGAAACCTGTGAATACAAAACGAAACAATGCATAAAAAAGAATGCAAGTACGTTACGTGTGTGCATGCATGAATGAATTTCCTATTCCGTTGGGTTAGGTCTTCTGGCCAGTTCTCCCGGTGATAGCTCGGTCTTCTCTTCCTCAGGTAAAATATTACTTCAATCTGTCCATATTGATTGGCTCGGTGAACTTATTTCCTTCTAAATCTGACAGTCTCACTGCCCCGTTTCCCATCACTTTCTTAACTATGTAGAGTCCTTCCCAGTTGGGTCTGAACTTTCCTCTCGGGTCTGTCGATGGCTTTGTCTGCTTAAGTATAAGATCAACCTTTCTGATCTTAGTAGAACACACCTTCTTGTTGAATGCTCGGGCCAACCACTTCTGGTATAACTGCATATGATGTAAGGATTTCATTCTCTTCTCATCCAGTAATGCTAACTGTTCAAATCTCTGCAAGGTCCATTCTTGTTCAGGTAACTCTGCTTCTGCTAATACCCGTATGGACTGTATCGCAACTTCCACCGGCAGTACTGCTTCCATCTCGTAGGCTAAAGAGTGAGTCTTGGCTCCCGTTGCTGTTCTCACAGAAGTTCTGTACCCCCACATGGCGTACGATAGTTTATCAGCCTAATCTTTATAGTTCTCCGTCATTTTGGCTAATATTTTCTTTATTGTCTTATTGACTGCCTCTACTGCCCCATTTGCATGCGGTCTATAAGGTGACGACTTGTGATGTCCTCTCCCGTACTTCTGTAGCATTGCTTTTGTTTCTCCTTGAAACTAGACTCCGTTGTCTGTTACCACGTGATGTGGCATTCCGTATCGATAAATGATGTATTGGGCTATGAACTTCGCCATCTGTTTTGCTGTAACATTACAAAATGGCTCGGCTTCCACCCATTTCGAAAAGTAGTCTGCTGCCACTACTATGAAATGATGTCCATTCGATAAGTGCGGTGGAATTTCTCCGATCATGTCAATTCTCCATGCTGAGAAAGGCCACGGCTCTGACAGCCCGTGTAACTCTGTGTGAGGCATATGGTTCAAGTTACCGTGCACTTGACAGTCATGATAATGTCTTACCAGCTTTGCACAGTCAGCTTTCATGGTCGACCAGTAGAAGCCTTGTCTTACTATCTTGCGAGACAAATTCAATCCATTCATGTGCAGTCCACATACTCCGGCGTGTACTTCTTCCATTGCTTTCTGAGTGTCTTCTTTCCTTAAGCACTTCAGTTGGATATCATTTGCTTGTCTCTTGTAAAGTTCTCCCTTCAAACTCACATATTGAGAAGCCAACTTCTGAATGGCTATCTTGTCCTTTCTGCTTTCTTTTTTCAGAAGTTCCCCACTGTCGATTTCTACTTCCAAGATCATTTCTATCTCGTAAACAGGTCTGCTTGCTATTGTCAACACTAGAGGTCTCATCACCAACTTTTCTAGATTTTCCCAAGTTGCGGTTAGGATAGCCAACGCGTCTGCCATTTGATTCTCTCCTCACGGAAAATGTTGGAATTTACGATCGGGGAGGACCTGTGCCAGATTCTTGATGTGGAATAGGTAGGGTTTCAATCGTTCTTCCTTCAATTCCCATTCTCCTTGCATCTGTCGGACTACCAATATCGAGTCTCCGTAGACCTCCACGTTCTTAGCCTTCAATGTTATCAATGCTGTCAGTCCAAAGGCGCATGCTTCATATTCGGCCATGTTGTTGGTTACTCCGAACGTCAACCTCTTGGCCATAGGCAGTGTTTCTCTTTCGGAGATTACTATCACAATCCCTCTTCCGGCTCCTTTGTAGTTTACCGCTCTGTCGAAATACATCTTCCATCATTGGACCTTTATTGCCTGGATTTCCTCGTCTGGGAATTCAAACTTGTATTGATCTCCTTCTATCGGTTTTAATGCCGGGAACTCTGCTACGGCTCGCCCTTTGATTACTTTAGAAGTAAGATATTCAATATCAAACTCCGTCAGCAATACTAACCATCTGCCTAACTTCTCTACTAGCAAGGGTACCGAATGTAGATACTTCAAGGGATTCTCTTTTGCTACCACTTGGATCTTGTAATATTGGAAGTAATGATGTAATTTTCTGGACGCCCACACTACTGCCAAACAGATCTTCTCTACTTTTTGATAGCGGGCTTCATACGGAAGCATCTTCTTACTGAGGTAATAGACTGCATGCTCTACCCCTGTCTCATCTGCTTGTACCATCATCGCCCCAAGCGCTTCGAGTTCTATGGCCAAATATAGTATTAAGGGTTTTCCCGGTCTTGGAGATTTCAAGACAAGAGGTTTCACCAAGTATTCTTTGATCTTGTTGAAGGATTCTTAGCATTACTCATTCCATTTCACTGGCTGGTCCTTCCTCAGCAATTTGAAAATTGGCTCGCATACTAACATCAACTTAGCAATGAACCGACTGATGTACTGAATTTTCCCAAGGAATGCTCTAACTTATTTTATGTCTTTGGCGTAGGCATTTCGGTAATCGCTTTGATCTTCTCTGGGTCTACTTCTATCCCTCCCATTCCTATCGTGTGCCCTAGCAGCTTACCTGACGTCACCCCGAACACACACTTCTTGGGATTTAGTCGTAGGTTGTATTTATCGACTCGTTCAAGGAACTTTTCCAGTTCTTCTATGTGTCCTCTTCTTGTCTCCGATTTCACCTTCATGTCATCCATATATACCTCAATCTCTTTATGCATCAAGCCGTGGAATAATATAGTGGCCATCTATTGATAAGTAGCTCATGTATTCTTAAGCCCAAACGACATTACCTTGTAGCAATACGTACCCCACTCTGTGACAAAGGTAGTTTTATGCTCATCTTCTTCAGCCATAAGAACCTGATTATATCCTGAGAACCCATATGCGAACGAGTACATGACAGATAAAGTCGCACTATCAACCAGTATATCTATATGGGGTAAAGGAAAATCATTCTTCAGGCAAGCTTTGTTAAGGTCTCTATAATCCACGTACATTCTGATCTTCCAATCTTTCTTCGGTACTAGCACAATGTTTGCCAACCACTCGAGGTATTTCACTATTTCTAGAAATCCCACGTTTATCTGCTTCTTGACTTATTCTCTAACTTTTTCGGCCCACTCAGGTCTCATAATTCGGAGCTTCTGCTTTACTGGCCTCATATTTGGATAAGTCGGTATCGTGTGCTGGGCGATGCTTCTATCTACTCCGGGCATGTCCTCATAGGACCAAGCGAATACTTTGGCATATTTGGCTAACATCTCCTCTAATTTCTTCCACTCCTCAGAGGTAACCTCACTTGCAATTAGAATCTCCTTGGGGCTTTCAGGCGTGCCAAGGTTAAATGTGTTCATTTTGGTTAAGTTAATATCAAATATGCTCATGTCATTCAAGTTGAAAGAAAGAGACTCAGACAAGTAAGTGAAATGAATGTCTTTATTATTAGCGAATGCAGGGGTACACTCAAATAAATCAAGAAGATAAATATCTTCGTCTTCCACAAACGCTTCGCCCTCCACAGCCTGGTTTTCTTCAGTCTCATTGCTCTCCTCGAGGGTCAGGCTCTCCAGCTTTATTAGCTCCTACAACCACTTGTCTTCATCCTTTGTAACTTCTTCTTCCAGCGGTTTCTCGCCCATCACATCCTGGAAAATCTCAAATCCTGGTACCATGATCCCGTTGACTTCCACTGGTTTAGGTTCTCCTTGGTACCCCATGTCTTTCATAAAATATTCTATCCGCTTCAACCTTTCCTTCTTAGTTTTCGGCTTATCCTCGTCGAATTTGTATCCCAATCCTTTCCTGGTGGTCTGTCCCTCGAAGTCAGACAATGCTCCTCCAACACTCGAACCTATTCCCGACTCGAAATTCATCTTCTCCATGATCCTAGCCACCTTAGGATCCACCCCCTCCTCAAAGGTTATCGACACTTGGAACCTCGTGAAAGGTTGTATCTCCAAGACGGCCACATCATTGTCTACCTCAGCTCTAATAGTGATAATCTCTCCCCTGTACGGAAACTTGATGACCTGGTGCAAAGTGGAGGGCACACCCTCAAGCTTGTGAAACCATGGCCTCCCCAATAGCAAAGCAAAAGTGGTCGGGATATCAAGCACCGTGAACTCAACCTCATCCTCTATTAGGCCCACTTTGACTACTAAAGTGAAAATGCCCTCAACTCCCCGCTTGCTATCATCATATGCCTTGATAGTCATATTAGAGGGACTCAGATTTGTCATCTTCATACCCAACCTCGATAAAATCTTCAAAGGGCACACATTGATAGATGAGCCATCATCCACCATCACACAAGATGTCTTCTTACCCCTCACTTCCACTCTTATGACTAGTGGCCTATTGTGATTCCTTCCTTCCACAGGCAGTTCCTCCTCGGAAAAGGTTATCTCCTGCAAAGCTTCCTTCTGTACCGATCCTATGAATATTATAGGGTTTGCATCTTCCGATACCATTATCTTGCTCAAGGCCTCAACCATGGAACACCTATGCTCCCGAGATGCACACAACAACTCCCAAATGCTTACCTGTGCTCATTTTTTCTTCAACTGACGCAGCCTACATCTCCTTCAGCATTATCCATGTTCCCTGCCACTTCTCTACCTTCTTCCAACACTTCCTTGCCTTTCTCCACTGTTTCACTGTAAAAATACCCACTGTATGTCATTCCTTTCACCTCATCTTCATCACTGCTTGAGAATTCCTCCAAAAAATTCTTCTCCTGCTCCGTTTCATCCTCACTATTGCTATCCCAAATCCACAGGCAAAAGTCTTGGTGGTCAAAGGTTTGGAGGACAATACTTTCAGGCAGGCCGGAGTTAATCATGTAGGTAGGTGGTGGGACATAGTGATAGTTAGGTATGAGGTTTCTGTGTGTGTTGGGTTGCTCTTTTTCTGGGTCGGGTATTTTATGGGAGTCTATGAGGTCCTAGATTTCATGTCTGAGGCGGGCACAGCTGTCGGTGTCATGGCCTTTTTGCTGGTGCTAGTGAAAGTAAAGGTTCAGGTTAAAGTGTGGTGGTGGAGGGTGTGGAAGTGGTTTAGCTTCTAAGGATTTTAAGAGTCTTTGTCTCATCAACTTCTCAAGCACCTTAGACAAATGCCTATCTAGGTTAGAAAAATACTGGTTTCTGATGGCGGCAACCTCGGCAGAAACAGGCTTGGTTCCTTATGGTCCCCCAAGAGTCCTCATATTCAGGCCATAAAACTTCATATTCTTTGCTTCTTCCTCCTCAATGTCAATGACAGTCTCCCTCAACTGTCAAAAATTGGTAATTATAGAGGTCATCCTCCTCAGCTTGCCATAAATAGAGGGCTTGATGCTCTTGATGATCATTTTGATTTGATCCTTCTCCGAGGGTCGAGTTTGCATCTTCAGAAGCTGGCTTCTCCAGTGATCTATATAATCCTTGAAGCTTTCCTCCAGCTTTTATTTGGTATTCTCCAAGTCGTGAAGTGACAAGTCAATCTCTAAATCCGTGACATACTGATTCAGAAAGGACTCTGTAAATGCCCTCCAATCATCTTTGACATTCCTCTCAAGGCTATGATACCATACCACGGGTGGCCCCTCAAGCAACATCCCAAACATCTTCTGAACCTGACGCTTCGACAGACCCACTGAGTTCATCACAGAAACATACTGTCGGAGATGGTGTTGGAAAGTTGTGACCCATAGCGTCACTATTTATATAGATCATGGTGTTGTTGTACAAATTAACTATAATACAAAGGAAATTTCTCTTTTATCATTTGTGATTGATCACGTAGATGTATAAATGATGAAAGGACCTTCTGATTAGTTCCTGGATTGAGATGATATGAGACAGTATCAATCCATGAAGGTTTAATCATTAAATATCCTCAGTCATAGTATTATCGAGATTGGACATCGATAATGCAGAATAGACTAGTATTACACTTGTGCATGTTATGGGAGCATAACGACATAGTTCTCATATATTTGGGTATTGGATACTCATGCAAGTGTAATAGGAGGTTATGTGTTACCGATGGTACGGAAAACAACTTCTCTCTGGATAGACCCCTTCGGAGTTCCATTGGTAGTATAACTATACGTCTATGGAAGTCCGAATTCAGGGAAGGTGTATTTGGTCTTAACCTGAGACTTACACCGCTAATACTTGCGACAATCAATATACTTTGGTCTTGGTCGTCCAGGGCTTTAACCAGTTCTGTGTACGCCTCTTCTGGGTATATTGAGAATTGTAGTGTATTGGGTGTGATGTCAAGATGGAAGTATCACTTCAGTTATAGTGGAGATGATGATCACGTAGGATACGAAACTTGTTCTCTTATATGCTGCAGTTATCGGGATATTATGACTAGGTCATGTATATCCGATTAAAGAGACTAGTTACCAGAGATTTGATATGTGCTTCGTATGAGGCAGAGACATATCCAGCCTCAGGCTTTGCACGTGACCATCCGATATTGGATCGACATACACTATACTATGTATACTACGCCTGATATAGATCGCTTATTCCTGTAAGCATGTTTATGGAGAATTGGGTAGGCATGACGCTTTGCTAGAAGCCAACATTGTCTTGTAAATCGGTACAAACATAATACCAGGTACGTACGTATTCGGATAGTCCGATAACCGTATTTACTACCAATATATCCGGGGATCTCAATGGTCGCTTCCCGAAGATTCACCGATGACGTATGACTCGCACTTTATTAATCTGGGATTAATTAGATGAGAGAGAAAATTAATCTTGGATTAATTACAGAGATATTTTATCTAGGATAAAATATTATTTAAAGAGAGAGAACGATTAATTTGGAATTAATCGATAAATTAATATATTCGATATATTAAATGAAATTGGATTTCGACGCGGAATTGAAATCAGATTTTAATTCGGGCGAACGAATTAATTTAGAATTAATTCGTTAGCGACGTGAATAGTAATTATGATAGGCATGATTATTTAATTAAATGAGATTTAATTACGACGGAACGAAAAATTCATTAATTCGGAATTAGCGAATTTGAGCCCGAGAGTGTTTGCGGGCGCACTCGTATTTCGAATCAAGTGCTGCCCACAAGTCACATCAAGCGTCAAATCACTAGTCACATCTAGAGTCAAATCACTAGTCAATCAATTGATATGATATCTAACCACTTTGAGTGACTTGACAACTTGTCATGAGTGATGTGAATAGTAATAGATGTGATGTGAATAGTGATGTGAGTTGTTGGCAAGGCTTTAATGCCTTTGGTTTTTGACTTTTGGAAAGAGAAAAATTGGAAAATGAATTTGGAAATTCATTAAGTGTATTAGATACACAAATCCAAAGCAACTCAACCCTCTCCCTCTTCTCTCTAGTTTCGGCCAAGGAGGCCTTCTTCCTCCTCTCTCAAATTTTGGCTTTTGAAGCCATTTTTCCTTCATATTTTCTTGGCTTGGCCGATAGATGCAAAGAGAAAAAATGTGCTAGCACACACAAGGGTTTTACAAGGTGATAGGAAAACCTACTTGTGAGCTTGGAATCACTATTGATAAAGCTTGGAGCTTGAAGATGAAGATGGAGTCCAAATCCACATTGGCCGAGAACACCACAACAAGGATGAAAAAGTTTTGTTCTTCGTAGCATCCAATCCGTTCATTGTGAGTATGATTCTACCATTCTCCTTTGTGCATTCACATGTATTTTAATGCTTTAAAATGATCATTGGGACTTAATAGAAACCCAACAATGGTATCAGAGCCAGGTTGAGCATGAATTGAATTTAGGGTAAATTTGGTAAAATTGATTTGAGCATGTTTTGATGAAAATTGATTGTTGATATATGCTTGAATGATGATAGCATGGTGTTATGCATTGCCAATTTGAATAATTTTGAATTGGACAAATTTTTCCCAAATCACAAGGCTTGGCCGAATGTGTGTGATTGCCCTAGGTCATGGTATTTTTTGATTTTGATCATTGGATGAGTTGGAATCATGTTGGGAATGTTGATTTAGGATTTAATTGGATTGAATTCGGAATCGATTTGAAAAACCCTCCATTGCCGTGAAATTGATGCATGAAAATGAGTTGATTTTGATTCAAATGTGTTGGACATGTGATGAAGATAATAAGCATAATTAATTAGGTTAATTGATGTTTCGGAAATGTTAAATTGATTAATTAATTATGGCTTTACACTTAGGTTAATTAGATTATGAAATTTCAAATTTGGTAATTTAATTAATTGGGCTTAAATTGGATTTGGGCTTTAAAAGTTGTAATTGGGCTTAATGGGCTTGGTTGGGTCAAATTTGGTTTAGGTAAATTGGTTGGATCCAATTGGGCCCAAAACCTTAACCATAAAGTCCAAATATGACGATTGGGCCTTTAAAGTTTAATTGGGCCTAATGGGCCGAAATTGATTTCTAGGCTTATAGGGTTATTCCTTGATTGGGCTTTGGTTGCCGAAGCCCATGCCTAAGAAATTAATTGAAAGCCCATTGGACTTTAATTAAACGACATTGGATGTTTATTGGGCTTTGAGACCCGTAACGATTAGATTTAGAATCTAAGTCGTAAAGGTTCGTTAATAAAGTGTAATATTTAATCTGGAATTAAATAGTGAATTAGTATTAAATACAAATTAATTTGGATTTAATGTTGTAGTTTAATTTAATTCAAGAATTCGTACTTTGAGTACTTATTCGAAAAACTAGTTTGACTCGCGCAAAATCAAATTGTTGTTTGAAAATTGGATGGTCATTAATATTCAGATTAATTAATTGGATTAGATTGATTGATAACATGCTTGTGTGAATACATGATTGCGATGCATGAATAATGTATATCGGATGGATATTAGATGGGTGGGGCAAGTTTGGAAATTATTGTAATAAATTAGAATTTATTAAAATTGGACCTGCGCGTCCAGCCTATTACCTCATTACTTTGTGTATTTCTCTTCTCACCTATTCCCCTCAATGTAAATGAGGTTTCTTTAGAAGTGTTATGTAATTGGGTAGAAGTAATATTTGTGCTAGCGGGAGTGAGGAAAGGGAGAGATTTAATCTAGGATCAATATGTTTATGTATCCATCCGCATATCATTATTAGTTACTTACGCGCCTTACGGGCCTTATTATGTGTTTAGAATGAATGTTTAAGGGTGTATGATGATGAGACCTTAACAAAGATAATAAATTGGTTGCCAATTTGCACGCGAAAAACCCTCAAAATATATTAAGTGTTTTCCCTTCCATTGAGTGATTCTTATTCAAGATCCAAGACTGGCATTGGTTTGTTGGCCAAAATCAAGACCTTTGTCCGTCGCGGATGTGTTTGAATCATGAAGGCTTTGTTCCATATTGGTGTCTTGTCCAAGTTTTGATTTGTTGGCCAAAGTCAAGATCACTTCTTGTCCATCGACATTGATTACGAAGCTTTCCAAGGTCAATGGGTTCTGCTTAATTGGGATCATTAAGTTTGTTGTGCCAAAGCCAAGGCTTAATTGATTCAGAGGAAAAAGGTTAGGGAATATATTGGATATATATTGGTATATATAAGATATATGTTTCGGACTTGGATGTCCACCTACTAGATCTAGGAATTGGATGAGATCCAATTGATCTTAGAGATCTACCTAGTTAATTATAATACAATTTGTTGGCAAAAGTCAAGATTGTGTGTTATTTAACGGGATCCTAGCCCACTAAGAAACAAGGTTTCCCGAGTACTCAACAGAGGGTTAGAGGCTCGCCGAAAAATAGTGGGAGGCAAGTATTAGATTTACAATTTCGTTTAGATACTTTCCATACGCGTACATTTCATATTTCGTTAAATAAATTAAAGTATTAGTTGGACTAATAATTAATGTTGTTTTAATTAAATAGTTGGACTGTATTCAAACTAATTCAATAAATTATTGATTTTATAATTGGATTATAGTAATCAATATAATTGAATTTAATCATTTAAATTATAGTTGATTATATAGTTAGACTATAGTAATCATTATAATAAAAGTACCTGAAATCATTGATTAAATAGTTGAACTATTAGAATCAAGATAAAATTGAAAGATTGAGCATTTAAAATATAATCTTGGATGACAATGTTTTAAATGGCTTTAATTTTCAAATTAGGGAATAAAATTTCAGGATAGTTCTGGAAACTAAGAAGTTACTTTATTTGATAAAATAACATCTTAGGCCTAAGCCCGGAGTTAAGAAAATAGTAGAGCATGATCTTTGGAAGATTCATGTGATGATAACTTTAGTACTTAATTCGTTAACCTTGCCGCAATGACTCCTCAATTTCGTCGTCATAATTAAGGATTAGATCTTTAAACCATGATGTTGAAATTGAAGGATCTTCAAAGATCTATACTTAGATCATAGAAGCATTAATTGCAATAGAAAACTCTTGGAGAGTTAATGGCTATGCTCAAGGAGCCAAAGCCAAAGTTTGCAAAAAGGCCAGATGCGCAAGGCGCATCTTACTTCGACATCCCAGAAAGCCAAGGCTTGGCCGAAGGCTTCTGAGGAGTAGAAAAGGGCAAATGCAAAATATCTCAGTCTTCTAGGAAGACAAAGGACACATCCCAAGATGCTGCCTAAATTGCGGCAAACGGAGTTACTGGAAGAGTAACTGCCGTATGGACAAGGCAGAAATGAGGAGGTGAAGAAGGTGCAAGGCTCCAGCTTCAAGTATATTATCATAAACATGTTCACTACTAGTATTAAAATTGGATTTTAGATACTAAATAGTGGTACATAAATATGTACTGATAGACAGAATCTGCTATGAGCAAGATACTGACTTCGGATGAGATTAATCTGCGAAAAGGAAACGGGACGACAGTCGCTGTTTTAACCGTAGATACCTAAGTTTAGGAACTACCCTTCGGGTGTGTACTTAAATTAGGAAACTGCTATAATGTAACTAGTTTGACTAGAAACATTATCTCTATATCGAGTATAACTTGTTGCGAGTATACCTTTATATTCTAGAACACTAAAGTGTTTTATTTTATAAAGATGATATTAAGATAAACACATTGATGTGAATAACATTATTTATATTTTGAATATGAATAAATCTCAAACGTATGACATGACAAACAAGTAGCTCAAACTGATTTGATCACATGAGACTTATTTGTGGCAGTGTTGTCTGGGATACATTAAACAAAACTCGTATATCCACACTTTCGAAGAGTGGGTACTAGGACAAATTTGATTCCATTCAAATAATGTCTACGAATCTAGTTTATTGGGTAAAGTGCCTAAAATACCTTTTACTTGGTAAAAGTGTAAATGCCACCGATCTGTTAGCCTCCGGTCATAGTGACATAAGTGGGCCCATGTCTAGCTAGTCTATATGTGGATATGAATGTTTCGTGACCTTTACGGATGTGGCATTGCGTTATGGTTATGTGTTTCTTTTGAAACACAAATAAAAAACTTTTAGAGTTTCGACACGAAGTAGAAAAACATATCGACTAAAGTATTAAAACCGTCACGGTAAGACCGAGATTGAAAATACTTAAGCAGTAAGTTTCTCAAACACTTGAAAGATTATAATATTCTTTCAATGAGGACTCCTCTTGGAACACGTCAATTTGACGGTGTGTCCGAACGGAGAAACCTAATTTTGTTAGACATGATAAGGTTAATCATGAGTCGCTCTGAGCTACCATTTTCCTTCAAAGGGATAAACATTAACAGTGCAATATTTATTTTGAATAAGGTTCCATATAAATCTGTTAGACAGAAATCATATTTAATATGAACAGGAAAGAAATCGGATCTTCTCACTCCTAATGATTTGGGAATGCTTGGCATACGTTTGGATGACACCAAACTGGAATCCAAATCGGATAAGTGCCTAATTGTAGGTTATCCTAGGGTAACCAAAGTATAGTACTTATACAACTCACAAGAGAACAATTTAATTGTTGCTCACCTTGCGGTTTTCCTAAGAGGAATACCTATATGCAGTGGTAAGTGGGAGGATAGTAAAACTCGATGACAATCGGAGTAATACTGTTCCAGGCACCGATTCCATAATGGAACACAAACAGTTCATCAAGGATGAAACTGTAAAAATATCTTCTAATACACAAGAACTGCGTAGTTGGAGAGAGTCAGAAAACAACCTAGGAGGTATGGGTTTCTGATCTCACCTCATAAAGATGTCAATCTTATTGAGGAATACGAACTGACTACGTATGAGGAAGTGATACAAGGTATCGACTCCCTATTATGACAAAGTGCCATGATGTCCGAAATGGATTCTATGTATACCAACTACATTTGAATACTAGTTGTTGTACCGAAAGGCATTGTGCCGATTGGTACTATATAAGTCTTATAGGAAGACATACATGGATGGCAACATACCAACGTACAAAGCTGGGTTTGTAGCGAAAAGGTATCGTTATCAACATTGTGTCTATTACGATGAAACCTTTTACCTGTTGCCATGGTAAATCCATTTGGATAATGCTTGCTGATGCTGCATGTTTCATTTATGAAATATGGCAGCTGAACGTCAAAATCGTTTTCCTTAAAAGGAAACCTTTTGGAGGATGTTTTCAACATCTTGACGGTTTTGTCGTACCAAAACTAGCAAACAAGGTTTGCATGTTATTCGATCCATGTATGGATTGAAGTAAGCATTATGTTCTTGGAACAATCATTTTGATGTAATCATAATGGTGTATGATTTAATTCAAAACGTAAATAAGTCTTGTGTATATAATGAGGGTTAGTGGGAGCGCACTGACACTGAATGCCCTAATAATGATAATGTGTCTGTTGACGGCGGATTTTGGTCTCAGGGCAATATGGGAATATTACCCCAGGATAATCATCCTCAATAGTGAATTTGTTTGGTTATGGGGGAAACCAAAAGCAAACTTAGCAAAAGATAGATAAATACACCAATCGACAAGGAGATTTAACGTGGTTCGGTGGATTTGGATCCGACCTACGTCCACGGACACAAACTGGATGATACTTCTATTGCTGAGATATGCTTCTCTGATATCTCTTAAGTTTTTACAAGTCTGATCTTAGTGATCCTGATGATCTTGATTTTGATGTCCCTTATGCATACTCTACCCTCCTATTTATAATGGTGAAGAATTCAGACTCCTTCTTGTACAAGAATTCCCAGTCTAAGATGATTTTCTTTTCCTACAAGGATTCCTAGTTGAAACAGTTCCCTTTTCCCATAAGGATTCCTAATCAAAACTATCTTTCCTTTCTTTATCCTATTAGGATGTTGACTTATTAATTTTACCCCATGGAAGTAGGATAATTAAATATCTTATCTTGTAGGAATATGATTTCTTATCTTCTGGAGCACGTCTCGCCGGGTAGTCGGTCTTCATGAGGTCGGTCATGATGGTTCTTTGGATCGGGAATGCTTCTGCCGATCTGATAATTGCCCGGTCATCTGAACTCAAGTGCTCGGTTACTGATCATAAAGTGATCGATCTTTTACTGTTTGTAATACTCATGTGACCGAGTCGGTATTTAATGATTTCGATCAAGAAGGGAATTACCCTTTTGTCCCTTCCGTGCTGCTTTAAATTCTATAGTGCCTAAAAACACCATCAACATCTATCCCATAGTTCTCGGTAACAACGAGTTTGCGAGTTGATGCCGGGAACTATAAAAAAAGACGGTGTGCCGATGAATCCGTCGGTGGTCACTCCGGGAGCCTTAGAGAAAAATGTTTTGGCTGCAAATCTGGTCCTTCCTGCCACCTTCATGTGCTCAGTCAACGAGGATCCCGATATCTACCCGTGGAGAAAATGCTTTGCCTTTATGCTGATGACGATCAACTCGGTGGGACGTAACCCGCCCCGAGCTGAGAAGGACATTTGGCTCTGGAGGAATCTCACCTCTCCAGACAAATAGAAGGCCGACCATGGGGGAGATCCTGCGATCTTATACCGATGATAAGTCTCTCGGTGGGACGTATCCCGACCCCGAGCTGAAGAAAGACTTGGCCCTGGGGGAATGTTACATCTCCAGTCCAAAGAAGCTGACTCGGTGGGACGTGACCCGACCCCGAGCTGAAAGAAAGACTTGGCCCTGAGGGAATGTTATATCCCCAGTCCAAAGAAGCTGACTCGGTGGGACGTAACCCAACCCCAAGTGGAAACAAACATCGACCTCGGCGGTACAAGAGCAGACCGAGCCGGAAAGAAACATCGGTCTCGGCGGTACAAGAGCAGACCCGAGCCGGAAAGAAACATCGGTCTCTGCGGTATAAGAGCAGACCCGAGCCGGAAGTAAACATCGTACTCGGCGGTACAGGAGCAGACCCGAGCCGGAAAGAAACACCGGTCTCGGTGGTACAAGAGCAGACCCGAGACGGAAGTAAACATCGCACTCGGCGGTACAAGAGCAGACCCGAGCTGGAAAGAAACATCGGTCTCAGCGGTACAAGAGCAGACCCGAGCCGATTAACCAAGAGGCCTTGGCGGAACGAATCCAGCCCCAAGCCGATATACCAAGTGGCCTCGGCGGAACGAATCCAGCCCCGAACCGAATACTCATTGGGACTTATTCAGAAGGGAAATGAATCAACCTTTGAAGCCCTACCGAATCTGGCACGGGCGTCCCCTTGCCAGACTAGTGAAAAATGAAAACAAATTTATGACAAATAAAATCAAAATGTGGGGGTGACTTTAGCACTTGTCCCAAATCAAAATGTTTAAAGTGTAAATAACAGCACGGATGCCTCGAAACAGCGTCCTGCCCGAGGCCTCCAAAACATAATTCTGAACCTTTCAATTCAGCGTCCTGGCGAACCAAGATTTGGATCAGGTGAGCGTTTTGAATGGTAAGGGCACATCCTCTGTACGTCAGGTCACTGTGGAGCCTGCGTATTGCACGAGGGATCCTCCTTACCACGCTGGAGCAGGCACATGCCACGGGGGCGCAACGCCTCCCCGTGCTGCGCCTCTCTTGGATCCAAATGATGAATGGATCAAATAGTGTCCGGGATACAAAGGGTACATTCCTCCTTAGGTCCGGTGTCACTGGAGCAAACAATCGTCACGGGGGCATCGTCTCTCCCCGTGCTATGCTTTCTCACGGATCCATTACATCGAGTGGCCTCGGCGGAACGAAATCCAGCCCCGAGCTGAATAACCGAGTGGCCTCGGCGGAACAAAATCCAGCCCCGAGCCGAAAGAAAACATCAGTCTCGGCGGTACAAGAGCAGACCCGAGCCGGAAATAAACATCGGCCTCGGCGGTACAAGAGCAGACCCGAGACGGAAATAAACATCGGCCTGGGTGGTACAAGAGCAGACCCGAGCCGGAAATGAACATCGGCCTCGATGGTACAAGAGCAGACCCGAGCCGGATAATTAAGTGGTCTTGGCGTCAGTGGGCATTGGCTATGTGAGGATAAAATAGTGTTCGAAACATCAATGGTATATTTTCCCTTGTGTTTAGTGTTACCTGGAGTAGGCAAATGCCACGGGGGTATCTTCCCTCCCCGTGCTATGCTTCTCACGGATCCTGTGCATCAAGTATGTCCCTGAATATTCCGAGGACCCCGAGCAAAAAGAGACGGTTCTGGGGGAATGTCCCATCCCCATACCAATTAGCGTGACTCGGTGGGACTTAAACCCGACCTCGAGCTGAGAGAGAGATGGCTCTAGGGGAATGTCCATCCCCAGACCAAAAGAGCGTGACTCGGTGGGACTAAAACCCGACTCCGAGCTGTGTAATCTCGTGGCCTCGGCGGAACGTAATCCAGCCCCGAGCCGTATGACCAAGTGAGTAGGGATCCGTGAGTGCCCGAGTTTTTTTTAAAGGCATATCTCTCCTTATGTTTGATGATTCTGGAGTAGGTGGATGTGGCAGGGGTATTGTCTCTTTTGGTGCCGTGTTTTCTTTGTGTTTTTCTGGCTTTTGTGTTTTTGACATTGGTCTATTGTACTCAAGTATGTAAAGTGGGTGAGAAATAAAAAAGCTTTATTCATATTCGGGGACATACTGTCTTCTTTACAGTTCCCTATCCGGCCCTTTGTCTGGCTGCCATGGCCTCATGGTTGATATAACTATTTAGATACCCATTTCGGGCTAGGTCCTCACTTTGTTCCCGCAGGTCCTTGCATTCGTCCGTTATGTGTCCCCTCTGATTATGATGTACGCAATAAGATTTCTTGTTCCTTTTATCCGGGGAGAATCTCCTGAGGTCGGGTTCTATTAAGAGGCCTCTTTCCTGTATCTCCATGATGATTTCCCCCGGTGGCTTGCTCAGGGGAATATATGCTTTTTCTCGGACTATATGATTCACCTGGGTCGCGACCCTTTTCTCCTGATCTCTTCGTGGCATTGGTTTGAATTCTTTAGGTCTTGGATTGAATTTCCGGAACTCTCTGTCCGGTCGTCGGGGGGCCTATGTTCTTGTTGTTCTTTCTCGGATGGTCGTCCCCCTTCGGGAGATCTTTTCTTCGCTTTCTAACAAGACAAATTTCCAGGCTACCTCCAGGGCAGTAGCATAATCTGGTGTGTCCTGGATTCTTAGGTGGGTCCATAACTTCCCGACTTTTAGGGCTCCCTTCAAGCTTTCTAGGGATTCTAGGGACTCATATCCTCCGACTTCTAGTACTATGTTGTGGTATCTCTCAATGAAGGTTTTCAGGGGTTCGTCATCTCCCTGTTTCATGAGCCTTAATTCTCCTATCGCCTTTTTAGGGGTGCAGGCTCCTTTGAAATGCTGGACGAATGACTTCTTAAGCCGTGGGAAGCTCCCGATGCTCCCTGGGCCAGGCTTCTGTACCATAAGAGGGCGGGTCCACTCAAAGTCAGGGGAAACACTTTACAGATGGCGTCTCCTACCACTCCATGGACTTCCATCAGTAGGACAAAATCGTCGATGTGGGATCTCGGGTCGGAGTGGCCTTTGTAGGGTGTCATGGTTGGCATGTTGAATCGCCTGGGGAATTTCTCCGCCCTTATTTCTTCTGTGAGGGGAGATTCTTCTTCATTGTCCCGGGTGTCTCTTGTGTCAGTCTCACGGTTTACTCCCCACTTGGCTATCTCTTTTTTACCCAAGATTTTATTTTTTCATCCACGCTGTTTTGTCTCATGTGGCTCTCCTCGCGCCGGTTTGTTTCGGGTGTGGTGTTCTTCATGTCTTGAGACCCTTCGTATAGTCTCGTCATGTTCTTTATTCCTTTCTCGGGTGTTGTAGAGGCTGTCACAGGAGGGATCTGGGGAGGATTCTTTTTCCTTCTTCTTCCCATGTGTCTTTGGTCGGCGAATCTCTTCCTACTACTATGGATTTTATCCTGTGGGGTCCCCTTCCTCTGGGCTCGTCGTCTTCACTTGTGTCTACAACCATTTTTCCCTATGTTATTTCGCCTATTCTTTGGCGGGTTTCGGCTTCAAACCTCTTATTGTTTATCTCTTCCATTCTTTCTAGTCGGTCCACCATGGATCTCATGCTTTCTTCTACTTTCTTCATCCAGTCTGCAGTTGAACTCCCCGGTGACTGGTGATTTCCGCCTTCTGCCATTGTCTTATCACGTGAATTACTTTTTGTTAGAGTTCCCCACAGACGGCGCCAACTGTTGACGGTGGATTTTGGTCTCAGGGCAATATGGGAATATTACCCCAGGATAATCCTCCCTCAATAGTGAATTTGTTTGGTTATGGGGGAAACCAAAAGCAAACTTAGCAAAAGATAGATAAATACACCAATCGACAAGGAGATTTAACGTGGTTCGGTGGATTTGGATCCGACCTACGTCCACGGACACAAACTGGATGATACTTCTATTATTGAGATATGCTTCTCTGATATCTCTTGAGTTTTTACAAGTCTGATCTTAGTGATCCTAATGATCTTAATTCTGATGTCCCTTATGCATACTCTACCCTCCTATTTATAATGGTGAAGAAATCAAACTCCTTCTTGTACAAGAATTCCTAGTCTAAGATGATTTTCTTTTCCTACAAGGATTCCTAGTTGAAACAGTCCCTTTTCCCATAAGGATTCCTAATCAAAACTATCTTTCCTTTCTTTATCCTATTAGGATGTTGACTTATTAATTTTACCCCATGGAAGTAGGATAATTAAATATCTTATCTTGTAGGAATATGATTTCTTATCTTCTGGAGCACGTCTCGCCGGGTAGTCGGTCTTCATGAGGTCGGTCATGATGGTTCTTTGGACCGGGAATGCTTCTGCCGATCTGATAATTGCCCGGTCATCTGAACTCAAGTGCTCGGTTACTGATCATAAATTGATCGGTCTTTTACTGTTTGTAATACTCATGTGACCGGGTCGGTATTTAATGATTTCGATCAAGAAGGGAATTACCCTTTTGTCCATTCTGTGATGCTTTAAATTCTATAGTGCCTAAAAACACCATCAACAGTGTCATTTCTTGGAAATGATATTCCCATAAAATAATCGGTGAAAGCTTGGCTTCATGAAAATTCTCCGTAGAATTCTTGGGAGAAACAACCTTTATTCTAGGAACAAAGATCTACTGGGTTAGATCTAAAAGTTGTTGACACTCTCCGAGAACTCGTACATTGAAAAATGTACGTGACCTGGTGTCTCATATGCTTTGAGCATATGGAGTCACAATCAGGCCAATCCAAGTGATAGTCACTGGATTGAAGTTAAGAACATCCTTCAGCATCTTAGACGAATTGAGGATGCTGTCTTAAGCTATGGAGAAGGAGAACTTAAAGTGACTGGGTTCAGTGCTGCAAGTTTCCAAATCGATAATAACGACTGTAAGTCGTAAACGGTACTATAAAGTTTGAATAACGGAATAGTGAGTTGGAAATCTTCCAAATAAGATACTGTTACCAAATAAATAACACAAGCGGAATATTGCTGCGACTGTCGCAGTAATAGTAGCATCTTGGATGTAAATAATTCTAATTAGATTAGAAATAATTCTGCTAGCAGCTGAGCTAGGCTTCAGCACAGGCTAAAGAATTAACGGTCTCATCAACGATCCAGATATATACTTTAAACCGTTTTCATCTGATTTGTTCAGATCATACATCGTGGTGATGTGATGATCGAATAAATCGCATCAGATGATAACCTTTTAAATCCGCAGATGAAAGCTGTCTCTCAGTAGAAGTTTGAGCGACCAGTACATAGTTCAGGTGTTAAGCACATGAATGACTGGCTATAGGCCAAGTGGGAGATTATTGGACAGTTATGACCCATAGCGTCACTATTTGTACATATCATGGCGTTGTTGAACAAATTAACTATGATACAAAGGAAATTGCTCTTTTATCATTTGTGATTATATCACCTAGATGTATAAATGATGAAAGGTCCTTATGATTAGTTCCTGGATTGAGATGATATGAGACAGTATCAATCCACGAAGGTTTAATCATTAAATATCCCTAGTCGTAGTATTATCGAGATTGGACATCGATAATACGGAATAGACTAGTATTATAATTGTGCATGTTATGAGAGCATAACAACATATTTCTCATATTTTTGGGTATTGGATACTCATGCAAGTGTAATAGGAGGTTGTGTTTTACCGATGGTACGGAAAATAGCTTCGCTCTGGATAGACCCCTTCGGAGTCCATTGGTAGTATAACTATGTGTCTATGGAAGTCCGAATTCAGGGTAGGTGTATTTGGTCTTAACCTGAGACTTACACTGCTAATACTTGTGACAATCAATATACTTTGGTCTTGTCGTCTAGGGCTTTAACCGGTTCTGTGTACGCCTCTTATGGGTATATTGAGAATTGTAGTGTATTGGGTGTGATGTCAAGATGGAAGTATCACTTCAGTTATAATGGAGATGATGATCACGTAGGATATGGAACTTGTTCTCTTATATGCTGAAGCTATCCGGATATTATGACTAGGTCATGTATATCCGATTAAAGAGACTAGTTACCAGAGATTCGATATGTGCTTCGTACGAGGTAGACACATATCCAGCCCCAGGCCTTGCACGTGACCATCCGATATTGGATCGACATACACTATATTATGTATACTACGCCTGATATAGATAGTTTATTCCTGTAAGCATGTTTCTGGAGAATTGGGTAGGCATGGCGCTTTGCTAGAAGCCAACCTTGTCTTGTAAATCGGTACAAACGTAATATTAGGTACGTACGTATTTGGATAGTCCGATAACCGTATTTACTGCCAACATATCTGAGGATCTCAAGGGTCGCTTCCCGAAGATTCACCGATGACGTATGACTCGCACTTTATTAATCTGGGATTAATTAGATGAGAGAGAAAATTAATCTGGGATTAATTATGGAGATATTTTATCTAGGATAAAATATTATTTAAAGAGAGAGAACGGTTAATTTGGAATTAATCGATAAATTAATATATTCGATATATTAAACGAAATTGGATTTTGACGCGGAATTGAAATCGGATTTTAATTCGGGCGAACGAATTAATTTAGAATTAATTCGTTAGTGACTTGAATTGTAATTATGCTAGGAATAATTATTTAATTAAATTAGATTTAATTACGACACAACGGAAAATTTGTTAATTCAGAATTAGCGAATCCGAGCCCGAGAGTGTTTGTGGGCGCACTCGCATTTTGAATCAAGTGCGGCCCACAAATGTCAAATCACTAGTCACATATAGCGTCAAATCACTAGTCAATCAATTGATATGATGTCTAATCACTTTGAGTGACTTGACAACTTGTCATGAGTGATGTGAATAGTAATAGATGTGATATGAGTGGTTGGCAAGGCTTTAATGGCTTTTGCTTTTTGACTTTTGGAAAGAGAAAAATTGGAAAATGAATTTGGAAATTCATTAAGTGTTTTAGATACAAAAATCCAAAGCAACTCAATTCTCTCACTCTCCTCTCTAGTTTTGGCCAAGGAGGCCTTCTTCATCTTCTCTCAAATTTTGGCTTTTAAAGCCATTTTTCCTTCACATTTTCTTGGCTTAGCTGAGAGATGCAAAAAGAAACAAAGTGCTAGCACACACAAGGGTTATACAAGTTGATATGTAAACCTACTTGTGAGCTTGGAATCACCATTGATAAAGTTTGGAGCTTGAAGATGAAGATGGAGTCCAAATCCACCTTGGCCAAGAACACCACAACAATGATGAAAAAGTTTTGTTCTTCGTAGCATCCAATCTATTCATTGTGAGTATGATTCCGCCATTCTCCTTTGTGTATTCACATGTATTTCAATGCTTGAAAATGATCCTTGGGACTTAATAGAAACCCAACAGATGGACCTTCGGATCTCCATCCCATTGAACTTGGCTATATCAGACATCTTGAATTGAGCCGGCAGATGCTCCTTAAAAGTCATCGCCTCATAGTCTAGAAAATCTTCATTTTACCCCTCATCTTGCGGGTAACTGACTCTACCTGATCCATGAGTTTCTGCAACTCTGCCTGAAACTCGGTTATCCTTCCCGTGGCATACTCAGCAATATCATCATCAAAAATAGGGATATCATCACTCAACCTGTTCGGAGGCTCTTCACGCCTCATATTCTCAAAGCCTCCCCCAGTGTGGGGCACGGCCATATTAGCCATAGCGATGGTCAGAGCTTGCAACTGCTCGGTAACCTTAGTGAGACTAGTCTCCAGCTGAACCATACGAGATCCCTCATTCTCTGACTCGCTCATGTTTGCTAACAGCCTTTTGACGAGTCTTCTCTCTTCCCTAACCCAATAGGTATCTATGGTGTCTTATAAAATCGCAAGTTAGCATGCATGTGTGTGATGCATGGAATATACAAGCCCATCAAGGTTTTCATACAAGTTGGCCCATTCTCATTTTAAAGCATTCAAATATACTATTACGAGATGCAAACTTATCCTAGTTGAAAAAGGCCCAACAGGTGTACACTTTCGCGATAAAGTGGCTAAATAACTTCAAATAATACGAGGCCCAAACATAAAGTGGCCCATCGGTATTTTAGAAGCTTTTGGCCCAATTGTCATAAGACACGAACTCGTCCTAGTTTAAATGGCCCAATAAGCCCATACCTCATGAAAAAAAGTCCAACTGAATCCAAATGATGAAGGTCCCAACACAAGCATAAAAGGTGGCTTCTATAGGTCATACAACTATGGTTCACATGTGGGTTTATAGGGGTATAGACAAAGGCTCTCGCCGGTGAAGGGTTGCCTAAAACTAGATCTCCCCACTCAAGGGTTCGAGCAAAGTGAGCGCACTTTTTTTATACGCTAAGGTACGTGCCGACGAGTGATGATACATGAATGACTTTCAAATAGATTTCTTATTGACCAGAGGGAGGGTGGAGCGAACTCTCTTAAATACCCTTTCCTTTTAGGCTCTTATTACCTTGGTGATAGGAATAAACAATAGGTCCTCTAAATTAGTCCATCACGGTAAGCTTCGAGTAAATGGTTATCTAGGTGCCTTCACAGCTTTTCCTTTCAGCTATAGAAAGGTAGTGAATGAAGGAAGACACCAAACCATTACCTAGCTCTAAAAATGCCTTTGGTTAAACCCCTCGGACCCAACACACTTGCAGACACAGTTAACTAAAGCGAAAATAACAAACATTACAAGATATTATTTCGGGGCCGATTCTCTATCCCCAGTGGAGTCGCCAGACTATAGGACACATAAATCAGCGACGCTGCTCTAGGCTCGTGGCCCGATTGAGAGTACGGAGTAGCCCGCGGGGAACTAAACCAGAGAATAAATGAGTCGTCACCTAGTGTAAACTGGGAAATAATTTAAGGCCGTACTCACCCATCGTAAGGGAAGACCTCAAACCGTTGGGTTCGGAATGGTCCCTTACTTATGCCACTTGTAATGAACAGATTCGCTCAATAATATAACCAAGTCTACGCAACATACACATGCAAGAATAACCTATATCTAAGTTTCCATACAACCTATATTCAAGTTCACATACAACCTATATCTAAGTTTGCATACAACCTACATCTAAATTTGTATGCATAGAAGTAAATAAATAAAAGCAAGCACGCAATCTCATGAACACATTAAGTTGATAACTGTGGAAATATGAATAAATAATATTTGTCTAAACATAAACATTAAAGAGATACAATTAAGTTCCTAACGCGAAAGAAATAACTAAATCATGTATGGAGATAACGAGCTATTTCTAATGAACCATGGATAAACACAAGATTAGATAAAACAAAATAAGTGTGTTTCTCAAATAGTACGTGGAGTTGCATCCAAAGTACAGACCGCACTACCATCCATTCGGATTCGGCTACGAAATTTATGTCTGGGTTCCATTCGATATACCACGAGAGATAGCACAAAATCATTCATTCAACGAACAATACGCATGTGGAGAAATACTAATAAATAATTGAAAAAGATGAACAAGAGTAAATAAAAGGTTGCCCTTAGGTTATACATTTTAAGTCACCTCTTAGAAGTGTGTTACGCGGCCGTCGGAAGGGTTTATGCTCCGCAATTCCTACGGTTCACTGGTTCAAATTTTTGATTGTTGCTTTACTGTTTTGGGCTGCTGTTTTCTCTATTTTTGTTGCTGTTTCTGGTCATTTTTTTTATTACTGTTTGCGGTAATTTGAGGCTGTTTTAGTTGCAGTTTTTTGATGATTTAGGGGACTGTTTTGGGGACTATTTTTGATGGTTTAAGGGTTCAGTTTGGGGACTATTTTCAGTGGTTTAAGGGTGCTGTTTGGGGACTGTTTGTGCAGTTTAAGGGTGCAGTTCGGGCTGCTGTTTGTGGGGTATTTAGGGGCAATTTTCGTGGCAGTTTCGGTGATGCAATGACTGTTTTAAGGCTGCTATTTTGAGGTGGTTAAAGGAAGTTTTTTGGGGGCTGTTTCGGTGATGCAAGAGCTGTGTTTTAAGGCTGTTTTTACAATGGTTTAAGGCAGTTTTTGGGGGGCAGTTTCGGTGATGTAAGGGCTATGTTTTAAGTCTGTTTTTACGGTGATGGATGACTGATTCCATGGTTGTATTTTTCGGTGATTGAGGGTGGTTTCAGGTGTGCTGGTTTCGGTGATGAAAGGGTGTTTGGTGGACTGTTTTGCTGCAATAGAGGGCTGTATGATGGACTATTTTTGACGGTAATGGGGAGGCTATTCTCTTTGTGTCTTGGGCGTGAATGCTAGGAGGTTAAGAGTTTGGTTTGTGCTCCTTTTTATAAGAAAGGGTTAAGGTTTTCCTTTTACGGGAAGGAAAGAAATCATGTAATCATGGGGGTATCTCTTAATTAGTGCGTTATAAGGAAAAAAAACTATTCAATTTAGGAAGTTGATTTGTTTTAGTTATTATTTATTTAAATTGGGAAGGTGATTTGTTTGGATTTTAACATGTGTTTAATGTGTTAGATATTTTTTAGATTGGGTTTGGAGGATTGTGGGCGTGTGGGATGGCTCTTTGGTGGGCTTGGGCGTGTGGCTTGGTGGTGTGTGGGCTTGATGTGTGGCTTGGTGTAGGATGTGGGGATTTTTGGGCCGAGTCTAACAGTTAAAACATAGATTAATCGAGCGAACCCGAGGCTAAGAAAACGAATGAAATCTAGCAAAGTATTGAGTTTTCCCTTCTGACATCTGTTTCCCGCGACTTCCGTAACTTAAAGGGTAGTGCCTCCATACGAGGCTCATCATCGGGTCTTATGTAAAAATGTAGTGCCTACACTTCCCAAACTTAAATACTTAACTCCATAACCCACTTCTTACTGATTAACCACTAATATACAACATATAACATACCATTTCAACTACATACCTCAATTTTGTCAAAATCTCATAAATTAGAATTTGGGTTTAGTTTTATTACCTTATTTCTTTTGTTTCCCAACACTTCCATTAAGCTCCATGGATGCCAAAGCTCATATGCTTCTCCTTCTCTTCTCTTATTTCTTTCTTTCTTTCCTTATTCTTTCTTATTCTTCTCTCTTCTTCTTTTTCTTCCATTCTTCTCTTCCTCACGACAATCTTCATTTTTTTCTTTTCAAAATTTTTGTGATTAGTGAATAATTACCCATTTATATAGTGGGGGTTGTGTGATATTTAGAAAGTTGAAGAAGTGTGTAGAAACTTAGAGAACAATTGAGATTTTTACATTTTGGTCAGAAATCACTATTCATCTAGATTTTGACTCGTAATTTTGACCCGATTCTTATCGAATTTGGAAGAATGTTTAACGCAGAAGTTGTAAGTCTTGATCTCAGCTTTCCGGTGATATAAAATTCATAAGAATTGGTGTAACGATCCGGGTTAATTTAGCGTGTCGCGTAAATTTTATTTTCGCTTGTGAAGCCGCATCGAACTCGAGGTTCATTTTTATTACCAAAAAATTGGAACTTTTTCAAGAAGTTAATGATGGGATAATAATAACCAAATTAAGGGCTAAATTAAGATTTATCCTAGATATTTTGTTACACACATTTAATACACATATTCATTTATTTATTACACACACATTTGGAACATACACGTGTTACCTATGAAAAATACACAAGTGAAGATTACATACACACATGAAATTGGGTAAAAAAATGGAATAGAGAAAGGAAGAAGAAAATTCGAGATAAGTAGGAAGAGAAAGATGGAGAGCAGGCCGAAAAAAAATAAAAGAGAGGCTGGACGAGAGAAAGAAGGATTTGGCTTTGGAAGTTTTGATTTCACTCTCATATTCAATTAGTAAGTAAATTTTGTAATAGTTTCCATTTAATTGATCATTTTGATAAATTCATTTAATTAGCATATCTGATTTTGTTGATTTCCTATTTATTGGTATGATTTATTATGGCTAAGGAAAATGTGAAAAGCATTTTGGGATTAAATAATTGCAAGTCTCGGCAAGGGAGGGGTTGAATTAGATGTGATATTTTTCTGGTTCTGGAATATGGCGTGGGGAACGGACTGATTAATTATAAAATGGCTAGAGACTTTGGCTATAAAAATATTTGATGGTGTGTTAGAAAAGAAAAGGCTATTGGATATATATATATATATATATATATATATATATATATATATATATATATATATATATATATATATTTATATATATTTAAAATGCTAAAGAAGATGAGTTAATATATTTGAAATGTACAAAATGATGGCTTGATCCTAGAAATGGTCTTAGCAAAATAGAGAAAGGGGTTTTTCTTGAGTTGTTCTGACACAAACAAAGGTATAATTGAGGTGTTGTTGAAAATGGTCAAGTATAAAGACATGTATAATATATGGCAGGTGTTTGATAAATTATCAGCCAAGATTGGTTGAATAAATGATTAAGATTTGCATGTGATAATGTGTATTTATTGTGTTGAAATACACACAAATAATGGTTGAATTAAGTTGATTAAAAAAGTAGTAAACTAAGCGATTAGGCAATGCATTTTGGTAATAGTGTAACATGGATAGGTCATAGTATTGTGGACATAAAATAAATTCTAGGGTCCGCTTAACAAACGGTAAATAATTTTTAAGGTTGAAATTTAATATGATTTTGGAATCAAGTATCGTTAAGAGCTTTGAATGTTTTCATAAATGAAAGAATGATAATGAAATACCTACGGCTAATAAGATAAAGCTAATTAAACATGAGTCCAATTATTGATATGGATGATGTGTATAAAATGCTAACTGGTACCTAATTTCTATAAGTATTATGTTAGATAGTTCAATTTAGTACTGATATTGAAAAACTTATATTGAACATATATACTAATGGGTAAAGTAGGAAAATGAACAAGTAACTATATATATACATTTATATATGTTTTTACATATATACATTTATATACGTCATGCATTTGTTTATGTTGTTTTTATGTGTATGTAATGGTGGGTGCATTAATATGAGGATTAAATTGATACTAGAACTAAAAAAAAAAAATCAAGAAAAGAATTTAGGGAATTGTATAATGGAGATGGAAATAAATGTGTATAATATGTATGATGCATATAAAGTATAGTATAGGCACACAGAACATAAGATAGTGGAAGGTGGACATAGGTAAAGAGTGGTATACATATGTATATATTTATAGATATGCTTGAAACACATGCATGTAGTAAATGTCAAAATAAGATAAGCATATGAGTAATAGAATGCATATATCATTAAATTATATTTATGCATGAACATACACATGTAGTTACATAAAAACTTAAAATTAAGTGTAAGTGGAAGCATAAGAAGTGCATATTTGTGCATTATGATTGCCATAAGTTGAGTTAAAATTATGAATGGTTTTGGAATTTGAAAAGTTTTTTAAAAGAAAAGCTATAAATATTTTCAAAAGAAAAGATTCAAATATTTTTTTAAAGTAATATAACTCAGAAAATATTTTTACAGTTTTGAGATACAGACTATGGTTTTATGGTTTTCGGGGCATGAGGTAAAAAAAACTCACCCCAGTATGTAATTTGAGATTCAGTTGGAATTGACGGAATTAACGGATCCAGAGACATGTGCACATGTGGAGGACTGAGGGGACGCTCTCAGATCCTCGAGCAGGACTACGGTTGATAGATCCCAGAAATCCTGGTTTTTGAGCTTGGATGGTAACATAGATCCGCACCCCCAGCTCCAGATTATGGCTTGGTAGACGACGATATGTAACGCCCTAAATTCATGGATTTGCACTTCTGTTTCCAGATAGGCGTATGGGGGGACGGCGATACGTAATGCCCTCATACGTCCAGTTTTTCAGACAGAGACACATAATTCAGAAAAAGTTCTTAGTTTTCAGATACAGATTTCAGTTTTCAGAGACACAGATTCAGATAGAGACCTCAGTTTTCAGAAATAGTTTTTCAGATGAACAACTTTTAGAAAACAGTATTTCAGAAAGATAGGTTTTATGAAGAGTTTTAGAAAACAGTTTTTCAGAAAAAGGTTTTCAAAAAGTATTTTATAAAAAGCATGGAATGATAAAGTAGAATATAATTCATTGGTTATACATAAAGATCATGTGTTCAAGAAAATCAATTGTAATGCATATAGTTAATAGTGGCGCATGATAGCATTATTACGTTTACTTGCACCCTGGATGGTCTGTATGAGTTATATACTAGTAACTTTTGTGAATGTTAATGCATAATAATATGGTTACACATTTTTATGTATGTATACATGATTTAAGGTTGTGTGATAAAGGTTTAATAGAGAGAATAGTTTATAATTTTGATTTGATGATATTTCAATCAGATAAAAAGGAGATAATTATTAATAAATGTCGAACTAGATTAGCAAAAAACAAGTAGGTAAGTATCAAGATATCAGAGTAGCGCAACGAAAGAATTATATTAGTGATGTTGAACGTAAACAAGGATCAGAATTTAAAGTATTTGTGTAAATAGTAGAAAGACTGGTAGCAGGTAATATGCAAGTAAAAATGGATAAGAGTAATATGGTTAATTCTTAACTAAGTAATTAAGGAGATAGAGATTTACTCTTCATGTGATGAGTGTTAAGTTTTGGAAACAAGTAACCTGTTTATTTAATGAATAAGAACCATAGAACTAATTTAGACTTTGTAGATATTTAAATAGCCTTATAAGTAACCGGGTTAATACGAAAACAGAACTAAGTTTTGGGCATTTGACGCTCAAGGAATGAGCATAGTTACTTACTGAGTCTTATGACTCACACCCCAACAGTGTTTTGATTTTTACAGGTTGGTGACATGATCGGTCGACCACATATACTAGAGATTGAGGAGCCGAATAGCAGCATTGCAGTCAGCCAGTCACCAGGTCTTGGGAGTTTTAGAGTCAAGTTGTATAAGTGTAGTTTTATAAGAAGTCGAGTTGTAAAAGTTAATTGTAAAAGTTTTTATTTATACGTATTTTGGGCACGGGGCCCAATTATATTTATCTGAGATCATTATTTTAGTGCTGGTTATGTGTCTGGGCCCTGTAGGTTGTCTGAGGTGCTGGAATTTGATCCAGATTGCATGATTTTTAGCAGAGGTCATGCTGAAATTTCGTCGGAGTCAGAGGCTTAAGGAGGCAAGATTAGCCTGTCTCCTACCAGTAGCATCCTGGCTTATGCGGGATGTTACAAAAATGGTATCAGAGCAAAGGTTTGTAGAGTGTCGATGACTGTAGCTGCTGGCTATTCGACTATCACTAAGTATGTGTTTTTTTTAGACCACATCAGTCTTTGTTTGATGTTTGGTTTCATTATTTGTTTGTTATTTGATGATTGGTTTAGTATGCCAAGGTTAAGATTCGAGGACGAATCCTATATAAGGAGGTGTGAATGTAACGATCCAGGTTATTTTAGCGTGTCGCGTAAATTTTATTTTCGCTTGTGAAGCCGCATCGAACGCGAGGTTCATTTTTTTAACCAAAAAATTGGAACTTTTTCAATAAGTTAATGATGGGATAATAATAACCAAATTTAAGAGGGTAAATTGGGATTTATCCTAGATATTTTGTTACACACATTTAATACACATATTCATTTATTTATTACACACATATTCCACACACTTGGAACATACACATGTTACCCATGAAAAACACACAATTGAAGATTACATACACACACAAAAATGGGTAAAAAAATGAAATAGAGAAAGGAAGAAGAAAATTTGAGATAAGTAGAAAGAGAAAGATGGAGAGCAGGCCGAAAATAAATAAGAGAGAAAGAGAGAAAGAAGACTACGAGAAGGAGAAGAAGTGAAGGAAAAATAGAGGCTGGACGAGAGAAAGAAGGATTTGGCTTTGGAAGTTTTGATTTCACTCACAGATTCAATTAGTAAGTAACTTTTGCAATAGTTTCCATTTAATTGATCATTTTGATAAATTCATTTAATTAGCATATATGATTTTGTTGATTTCCTATTTATTGGCTATGATGTATTATGGCTAAGCAAAATATGAAAAGCATTTTGGGATTAAATAATTGCAACTCTCGGCAAGGGATGGGTTGAATTAGATGTGATATTTTTCTGGTTCTGGAATATGGCTTGGGGAATGGACTGATTAATGATAAGGTGGTTAGAGACTTTGGCTATAGAAATGTTTGAGGGTGTGTTAGAAAAGAAAAAGGCAATTGGATATATATATATATATATATATAAAATTTTTTAAAATACTGATGAAGATGAGTTAATATATTTGAAATGTATAAAATGATGGCTTGATCCTAGAAATGGTCTCAACAAAATAGAGAATGGGGTTTTTCTTGAGTTGATTTGACACAAACAAAGGTATAATGGAGGTGTTGTCCAAAATGGTCAAGTATAAAGTCATGTATAATAAATGGCAGATGTTTGATAAATTGTCAGCCAAGATTGGGTTGAATAAATGATTAAGTTTTGCATGTGATAATGTGTATTTATTGTGTTGAAATACATACAAATAATGGTTGAATTAAGTTGATCAAAAAAGGCAGTAAACTAAGTGATTAGGCAATGTATTTTGGTAATAGTGTAACATGGACAGGTCGTAGTATTGTGGATATAAAATAAATTCCATGGTCCGCTTAACAAACAGTAAATAATTTTTAAGGTTGAAATTGAATATGATTTTGGAATCAAGTATCTTTAAGAGCTTTGAATGTTTTCATAAATGACAGAACATGAGTCCAATTATTAATATGGATGATGTGTATAAAATGCTAACTGGTATCTAGTTTCTATAAGTATTATGTTCTATAGTTCAATTTAGTACTGATATTGAAAGACTTATATTGAACATATATACTGATGAACAAGTAGGAAAATGAACAAGTAACTATAATATATATAATATAATATATATATATATATATATATATATATATATATATATATAATATATATGTTTTTACATATATACATTTATATACGTCATGCATTCACTAAAAGCGATGTCTTTCGAATTGTCATAGAAATCGGTATTTTTATTAATTTTCGATGTCTTTATATTTATGAAATGAAATCGGTTTGATTAAAACCGACTTCATATCTATTTGAATAGAAATCGCTTATACAAAATGTTGTCTTTAAGTAAAAAAAGAAATAAATTTTTATTATATCATAACCGTTTTTAAATGTTTTGTCAACTGATGTCATAAAATTCATATGCTTTTTTTTATTGCAAATTTAAATGATTCATCATAAAAATCATTAGAACACAATATGATAAAACATAAAATTCATTCAATAAAAATATTTATGAATTTGAATTTATCCATACAGTTTTTTCCTTTTCATCCTCATTGAAACCATAAGCCTTAAAAAATCACTTGAACAAAGTAGTTGAGTTTTAAAAAATAAACCAAAAAAATATCAACAAATTTAAATTTCATATCTCTTATGCTACAAATTCTGCCCATTCATTTCGCATCCCATCAATTTCTTCTTGAGTGCATGTATTCATTCCTTGAAACTGCAATAATAACACATAAAAATAAATAAATTAATCATCTATTTTTCATAAGTCATTTTTCAAGTTCCACTAACATTCACATATATAATGGATTTACTCTTTGTAGCTCTACATGACACAATTTCAATCACCAAACAATAATATATTTAATAGTAAAATCAGTATTAAACTCTTACTTTTTGCATAACAGATATTTGTGGATCTGCAATGATGTCTCTCATATACTTTAATACATAATATTCACATTCATTGTTTGTAGGTTGTTTTGGACACTATAACCAATTCAACTTATTAATAATTTTATGAAAAAAAATTAAATTGATTAGTTAAGTTAAAATATGTATATCATAACACTCTTCCAAGCTATAGATTTCAATAACATGCTTTGCTTCTGAGTTGCAAACATTTTTAATGCCTTGCAAGAAATATGCCACGGAAATATAACATAAATATGTCCCTTATTTTTTTAAAAAAATCAATAAAATAAAAACAAAAAATAAATTACAAGACTTACTTATTGACAATATCCTTAATATCACGACGAACTTCTTCTCGAATTGGATCTAAGAAATATGCTCTCCCTCATGAGATTGTACAAAGGCCTAAAAAAGTAACAAAAAATTAATTCTTATTTGTTCCTCTAAAAAGAATATATATTTCAGTAACATAAAAATAGAATTAAACATCACCTTAGGTACACTGTTACACATGTAACACTTATTTCGGCCATACCACTAAATTGAACTAAATTAATTCACTCTTTGTTACACATGTAACACTCATTTGTCCACTACTTTTTCAACCAACAAAAGAATTGGAACTGTTGACTTACCCGTTGAATTAGACTGAGTCAAAATAGTACGAGAAAGCAAAATACAAAAATTAAGTGAAAACTACTATTCTGATAGAGACTGAATAGCTGAGTTAAGCAACTACGAAATGGAAAGATAATACAAATATGAGAGTCTAAGCCTCTAAAGTAGGTCATAAGTCATTCTTTCACCCACAAGAATGGCATGACATTCTTAAAGATGATCAAATATTCTGTCAAAAAGCTCCACAAATATGCAATAAAGATCAAAGCCAAACCAAGAGAGAGTGTTACCCCTGATACTCAAAAGATATGAAGTCTAAAAGTAGTCCTTTTCAACCAACAGTCCAGTCTCAAATGCACCATGTTATGCATATCACAAAAGCCACACTTTCACAGATGACCCTCATTTCAAGAAAATTAGAACAACTTTATATGTTAGAACCAAGATAATGTATTGAAAAAATTACCGGCGCATCTCCTACAACACTATAGCTCTTAGAAGTTTCTAATTGCAGTTCCAAGCTATTTCGAGGAGCTTCCAAGCCTGAACAGCAGTTAAATTAAAAATAAAAAATAAAAAAATTATTCATCCAAGCTAATAAATTTGCAAAAAGATTAATATAAAAATAAGACTCGTGAATACAAGCAGCTAAAATTGTCCCAATATAACTTAAGATCCCAGTACATAATTGTTAGGATAATTCAGTCACCATGTTTCCATGAAATCAAGAAGCTGCTTCATAACACGGTGAAAATTTCTAAAACTAGATGATAAGCTAGATTTTATCGATGACAAGAAAAGTATGAATAAGAATATCAAAAATGAATCAAAAAGAGTTAGCAGAACATATTATTTTGCGAAGTAAATAAACATATTAGAAACTCACTCAACTCTTATAAGCAAATCATTGTACAAATTGAAATGAGTCAAGCTTAGAAAATTAGTCAAACTACTCCAAAAAGAGTAAAAAGAGTTGTTTTTGGCAAACTTCTCACACAGAGAAGGCAACCACGTGAACAAACTTACAGCCACTTACGCTCAAACCAGATGGAATCCAAAATCTTGTGATTAAAATGCATACCAAAAATTGAAAACCACTCTCAGATAATCTTGGGGCTTCTTTATCACTTTAAACAAGGCATATAAATAACATGCAGGGTCCACAACTGAAAATTCCAACAAGAAACTGCCGATTAATCTAATTTTTTAAACCTAAAAACTAACATCAAAACTTGCCCAGAAAAGCACTAATAGATAATTAAAAACCCAATTCAAAAATTAATTAACAAGAGTAAATGATGCATTGAAACACAAAATCAACACACATCAGTTGGATTTACATTAGATCTAAAAATTACCTGACAAATGAGACTCGAAAATAAAAATGCAAAATGCAAAAAAATATACCTTTGGAGTGAAGCAGGGGTTCTGTTGGAGAGGGGAGTTGAACCATGGCTTGCCTAGAAGTCTTGTTGCCATCGGGAATCGCAGACGTATGCCTAGCCGGTCGTGGAGATGTTTGGGAATTTTGAAGAAGTGTGAATTTTTGATGTCGATGCTTGGGGGTAGGAAACGAACAGGTAGTCAGGAGGATTTTTTATGAAGAAGAAATGGTTAGTGAAGAGGAAGTCGAAAATGGGGGGTGGGGGTTTGAAATTGGGTCTGTGTTTCGTTTTGATGGAGGAAACATGGAGGGTTAGGGTTTTGTAAGAGTGTTGTGCTCAAAAATGTCAAAAAAAGGGTCTGTAAATAAAATGGATTTAAATATTATTTTTAGTGACGAAATTTATTTCCCCAATAAATTTTCGCCACAAAAAATAGAATTTTTTGTAGTGTCTATTTCTATTTATTAAAGTTAGAAAAACAATTAAGTCAAATCCAATTTTTACTTAACGAAATCACTTTAATTAAAAGAAAATATTTTAATATGTGATCTCTTTCCTATTAGATTTAAATACAACTATTTTTAATTATGAAATTTCTTTCATATTAGGTAAAGACAACAGTTATTAATATGTGATTTCTTTCCTATTAGATAAAGACATCGTTTATAAACTAAAATCGTTGTTAAAACTAATTGTATTTAAAAATGATTTAAATTCTATTGCAAAAGAAAACGGTTTAAAATAAAACTGATATCTTTTACTTACCAAATCGGTTAATTGGTAAACCGATTTCTTTTAAGGTGTTGGCTATTCCTATTATTGTAGTAGTGATTTGTTTATGTTGTTTTTGTAATGGCAGGTGCATATATATATATATATATATATATATATATATATATATAATATATATATATGTTTTTACATATATACATTTATATACGTCATGCATTTGTTTATGTTGTTTTTTTAATGGCAGGTGCATTAATATGAGGATTAAATTGATACTAGAACTAAAAAAAAATCAAGAAAGGAATTTAGGGAATTGTATAATGGAGATGGAAATAAATGTGTATAATATGTATGATGCATGTAAAGTATAGTATAGGCACACAGAACATAAGCTAGTGGAATGTGGACATAAGTAAAGAGTGTTATACATATGTATATATTTATAGATATGCTTGAAACACATGCATGTAGTAAATGTCAAAGCAAGATAAACATATAAGTAAAAGAATGCATATATCATTAAATTATATTTATGCATGAACATAAACATGTAGTTACGTGTAAGTGGAAGCACAAGAAGTGTTGTCCATATTTATGCATTATGATTGTCATAATTTGAGTTAAAATTAAGAATGGTTTTGGAATTTGAAAAGTTTTTAAAAAGAAATGCTTTAAATGTTTTGAAAAGAAAAGATTCAAATGTTTTTGAAAGTAATGTATTTCAGAAAATATTTTTACAGTTTTGAGATACGGACTATGGTTTTATGGTTTTCGGGACATGAGGTAAAAAAAAAACTCACCCCAATATGTAATTTAAGATTCAGTTGGAATTGACGGATACTATGAAACTGACAGATTCAGATACATGTGCACATGTGGAGGACTGAGGGGACGCTCTCAGATCCTCGAGTAGGACTAGGTTTGACAGATCCCTAAAATCTTGGTTTTTGAGCTTGGGTGGTAGTATAGATCCGTACTTCCAACTCCAGATTATGGCTTGGGGATAATGATATGTAACGCCCCAAGACCACCAAATATGAGACAATAGTGGCATACTTTGGGGGATGGTGATACGTAACGCCTCAAAGTCATGGATTTACACTTCTGCTTCCAAATAGGCGTATGGGGGGACGGCGATACGTAACGCCCTCATACGTCTAGTTTTTCAGACAGAGACACAGAATTCAGAAAAAAGCTTTTAGTTTTCATATACAGATTTCAGTTTTCAAGAGACACAGATTTCAGATAGAGACCTCATTTTTAAAAATAGTTTTTCAGATGAACAGTTTTTAGAAACATTTTTTAGAAAATAGTATTTCAGAAAGACAAGTTTTATAAAGAGTTTTAGAAAGCAGTTTTAGAAAATAGTTTTTCAGGAAAAAAAAAGTTTTCAAAAAGTATTTTATAAAAGCATGGCATGATAAAGTAAAACATAATTCATTGGTTATACATAAAGATCATGTGTTCCAGAAAATCATTTGTAATGCATATAGTTAATAGTGGCGCACGATAGCATTATTATATTTACTTGCACCCAGGCTGGTCTGTATGAGTTATATACTAGTAACTTTTGTGAATGTTAATGCATAATAATATGGCTACACATCTATATGCATGCATGAATGATTTAAGGTTGTGTGATAATTGTTGGATAGTTATGACCCATACCGTCACTATTTGTACAGATCGTTGTGTTGTTGTACAAATTAACTATGTGACAAAGGAAATTGCACTCTTATCATTTGTGATTAGATCACCAAGATGTATAAATGATGAGAGGTCCTTATGATTTGTTCCTTGATTGAGAATGATATGAGACAGTATCAATCAACGAAGGATAAATCATTAAATATCCCTAGTCAGAGTATTATCGAGATTGGACATCGATAAATACGTAAAAGACTAGTAGCGTACTTGTGCTCGTTGTGAGGGCACAACGGCGTAGTTCTCATATACTTAAGTATTGGATACTTATGCAAGTGCGGTAGGAGGTTGTGTTTCACCGACGGTACGGGAAACAGCTTCACTCTGGATAGACCCCATCGGAATCCCATTGGTAGTTGACTATGTGTCTATGGGAGTCCGACATCAGGGTAGGTGTATTTGGTCTTAACCTGAGACTTGCACCGCTAATGCTTACGACAATCAATATACTTGGGTTGAGGTCGTCTAGGGCTTTAACCGGTTCTGTGTACGCCGATACTGGGTATATTGAGAATCGTAGAGTATTGGGTGTGATGTCAAGACGGAAGTATCACTCCAGTCATAGTGGAGATGATGTCACGTAGGATACGGTATTAGTACTCTTAAGTGCTGCGCGGCCATCGGGATATTATGACTAGGTCATGTATATCCGATTATAGAGACTAGTTACCAGACATCCGATAAGTGCTTCGTACGGGGCAGACACAACTCCAGCCTCAGGCCTAGCACGTGACAGTCCGATACTGGATCGAAATACGCAATACTACTGTATACTACGCTTGATATAGATCTTAAATATTCTTAATGAATATGACCGGAGAATTGGGTAGACTTGGTGCTTTGCTAGAAGTCGATCTTGTCTCGTAAATCGGTAGAACGTAGTACTTGGTACGTACGCGATTCGGATACTCCGACGACCGCATTTACTGCCAACTTATCCGGGGATCTCATGGGTCACTTCCCGAAAATCCACCGATGACGCATAACTCGCACTCTTAAATAATCTGGGATTATATAGAAGAGAGAGAAAATTAATCTAGGATTAATTACGGAGATATTTATCTAGGATAAAATATCGTCTAGAGAGAGATAATGATTAATTTGGAATTAATCGGTAAAATTAATGTATTTGATATATTAAACGAAATTGGATTTCAACGCGGAATTGAAATTGGATTTTAATTCGGGCGAACGAATTAATTTAGAATTAATTCGTTAGCGACGTGAATAATGAATTCGCTAGGCGTAATCATTTAATTACGATGCAATGGATAAATCGTTAATTTGGAATTAACGACCCGAGCCCGAGTATGATTGCGAGCGCATTCGTATTTCGAATTCGAGTGCGGCACGCAGGTCACATCAAGCGTTAAATCATTCGTCACATCAAGCGCCAAATCAATAGTCACTTTGAGTGATGCATTGATTGATGATTGAGTGATTGATGTGATTGATTGATTGAGTGATTGACACACATCAAGTCACTTTTATAAAGTGACAATGAATAGTTGATGGGTGTAGGTGTAATAGTAAAAGTTGGTGGGAGTATTTACCATTTTATTTATTTGATTTATTATTTGGTAAATGCTTTGTATATTTTATGGAAAATATATAAACCTTTTTGGAAAAGGTTTTACTAACTAATTACAACTTTATCATTTATTTCTCTCTCTCCATCTCTCCATCTCTCAGCCCAAAAAGACTTGAAAAGCTCACTGGTTTTGAACCATTTTGGCGTGACTTTGAGGGAAGCAAGAGTGGTTTTTATGGTAAAAAGCCAAGTGCTAGCACACTTACGACATTCGAAGGTGGTAGGGAGGTTCACCCATGAGCCGGATCCGTCCGACGAAGCTAGGAGCTCGTTTCATAGCTCAAAAACAGAAAATGGAGGGCAGTGAACTGCATGCAGTGGGCGTCCTTGGCAGTGAGCAAAGTGGCTTCATTCGTCTTCAATCGTCTCAACCAATCGATCGATGTGAGTATTCCGCTACCTTCGTTGACGTGTTCACACATTGTTTTCATGTTTGTTTGATCTTGGGACCTAGATAATCACCAACAATGGTATCAGAGCCTAGGTGCAAGCATGAAATTTTTAGGGCTTAAAATTTGGGTAAATTTGTTTTGAGCATGATTTGAATGAATTGATTGTTTGAGTATGCTTATAACATGTTTAATTGCATATTGGTTGGACCAATTTGTTGAAAATTGATTTGGAATAATTTTCCCCAATATTTTATGTGTTGGCCGAATTTGATGTTGTATGAAATTCTTGGAATTTGATTTTGGTTCATTGAATGAATTAGAATCATTGAGGATGATGTTAATTTGAAACTAATTGGATTGGATTTTGAATAGAACAAAAATCCCCAAATTACCTTCACTTGGCCAAATGGAATAGCCCCTTTAATGTCTTGGAATTTTGATTTTATGAACATTAGATGTGTATGAAATCATTCGGGAAGTTAATTCGTTGACGATTGTGTAATTAATCGGATTGAATTCAAATCGGACAAAATTACCTTCCTTGGCCGAGAGTTATAAGCATGTAAATGGGTTTGATTTTTCATTAATGTGTTGGACATGTGATGATGATGTTAAGCATGATTAATTGGACTAATTTGATGTTTCGGAAATATCGATCTAGGTGATTAATCATGATTTGCACTTTAGGTTAATTATATTATGAAATTGGATTTTATGAATTTAATTAATTGGACCTTGAATTGGATTTGGGCTTTAAAGTTGTAAATGGTTTTATTGGGCTTTGTTGTACAAAGTTGGTTTAGGCCAAATGGAATGGATCCAATTGGACCCAAAACCACTTCCGTTAAGCCCAATTACGACTTAATGAACCTTTAAAGTTTAATTGGGCCTAATGGGCCAAGATTGATTTATGGGCTTATGGGGTAAATCCCGGATTGGATTTTGGTTATTCGGTTTGACCCGAGTTGACCAAAAGTCCACGCCTTAAGAAATCAATTAAAAGCCCATTAGACTTTAATTGAATTGACGTTGGACGTTAATCAGTCTTTGAGACGCGTTACGATTAAAGTTGCAATTTAAGTCGTAAAAGGTTTATTATTAAAGTGTGATTTTAATTTGGAGTTAAATAACGAATTAGAATTGAATGCATATTAAATTGGATTTAATGACGCAGTTTAATTTAATTCGAGAATTCGTACTTTGAGTACTTATTCACAAAACGAGTTTGACTCGAACAAAATCAAATCGTTGTTTGAACATTGGATGATCACTAATTATCAGATTAATTAATTTGATTAGATTGATTGATAACATGCTTTGTGTGAATACATGGTTGAGATGAATGAATAATGTATATCGGATGGATATTAGTCGGGTGGGGGAATTTTGGAAATTGTTGTAATAAATTTGATTTATTAATTGGACCTGCGTGTCCAGCCTTTTCACCTCTATTCTCTTTGTATTCTCTTCTCACCTATTCCCCTCAATGTAAATGAGGTTTCTTTAGAAGTGTAGTGTAACGGGTAGAAGTAATACAAGTGCTAGCATGAGAGAGAAAGGGAGAGATTTGATCTAGGATCAATATGTTAAGTATCCATCCGCATATCATTATTATTATTTTCTTATATGCTTTATTATGTATTTAGAATGCATGTTTAAGGGTGTATGATGATGAGACCTTAACAAAGATAATAAATTGGTAGCCAATTTGCACGCGAAAAACCCTCGCTCAATATCATGCATTTTTCCTTCCATTGAGTGTTTCTTACTCAAGATCCGAGATTGGCATTGGGTTGTTGGCCAAAGTCAAGCCCTTTTTCCATTGAAGATGTGTTTGAATCACGAGATTTTTGTTCCATATCGGTGTCTTATCCAAGTTGTGGTTTGTTGGCCAAAGTCAAGACCGCTTCTTGTCACTCGACATTGATTACGAAGCTTTCCATGGTCAATGGGTCGCGCTTGAATGGGATCATTAGGTTTGTTGTGCCAAAGCCAAGGCCTAGTTGATTCAGAGGAAAATGTTAGGGTACATATTAGATATATAGGCATATATACGATATATGTTTCGGACTTGGATGTCCACCTACCGGACCTAGGAATTGGATTGGATCCAATTGATCTTAGAGATCTACCTAGTTAATTATCATACAATTTGTTGGCCAAAGTCAAGATTTTGTGACATTTAACGGGATCCTAGCCCACTAGGAAACACGGTTTCCCGAGTACTCGACAGAGGGTTAGAGGCTCGCCGAAAAATAGTGGGAGGCAAGAATTGAATTTGCAATATTCGTTCAATTACTCGCCATACGCGCTCAAACAAATATCACTCGTCAAATAATATTTAATGTTGTTTTAATTAATATAGTTTGACTATATTCAAATAAATTCAATAAATAGTTGATTTTATAATTGGATTATAGTAATCAATATAATTGAATTAATATTATAGTTGATTAAATAATTGGATTATTGTAATCATTATAATAAATAGTACCTGAAATAATTGATTGAATAGTTGGACTATTAAAATCAAGAAACATTGAAAAGTTGGACATTTAAATATAATCTTGGATTACAATATTTAAATGGTTTAATTTTTAAATTGGGAATGAAATTTCAGGATGGTCCTGGAAATAAATAATAAGTTGCTTTATTTGATAAAATAACCTATTATTCCTTAGCCCAGAATAAGCGAATAGTAGAGCATAATCTTTGGAAGATTTATGTGATGATGACTTTAGTGCTTAATTCAATATACTTGTAATAAATCTATGTTTAGATTTAAGAAGTATTATTTTTGCAATTAATAATTCTTGGAGAATTAATGGCTAATCTCAAGGAGATAAAGTCAAACTTTGCAATTGGATAAGTAGCGCAAGGCGCACTTTACGTCAATATTCTAGAAATCCAAGGCTTGGCCAAAGACTTCTGAAATATTGAGAAAAGGGGTAAAGGCAATATCGTTATTATCTTCTGGGAAGATAAAGGACATATCCCGAAGTGGCTGTCGTTTGGATATGTCAGACACGAAGGAATTAAAGAAGGGCAAGGCTCTGACTTTAAGAATGTTTGTCAATATTATGTCCATTACTAGTATTAAATTGGATTTTAAAATGCTAAGTATGGTACATAAAATATATGTATTGATGTTCAGAATCTGCTGCGAGCAGGATACTGACTTCAAGCTGAGGTTAATCTGCGAATTGGAAACGGGACGAAAGTCACTGTTTCGACCGTAGATACCTAAGTTTAGGAACTACCTTCGGGTATGTACTTAAATTAGGAAACTGTTATAATGTAACTAGTTAGACTAGAAACATTATCTCTATATCAGTGTTTAATCCATTGTGGATAAACCTTTATATTCTAGAACACTAAAGTGTTTCATTATATAAAGATGACATTGAGATAAACACATTAGATGTGAATAACAGTATTTATATTTTGAATATAAATAAGATCTCGAACATATAATATGACAAACCAATAGCTCATACTGATCTGATCAGATGAAACTAATTGTGTCATTGTTGTCTGGGACACAATTTAACAAGAGTCGTATATCCACACTTTTGAAGAGTGGGTACTAGGACTGATTTGACTGATCAAATAAAGTCTACGAATCTAGTTTATTAGGTAAGGTACCTAAAACACTATTTACTTGGTAAAAGTGCAAGTGCCACCGATCTGATAGCCCTATTCATAGTGAAGTAAGTGGGCCCATATCTAACTAGGTTAGATGTGGATATGAATGTTTCGTGACCTTAACGGATGTGGCATCACGTTATGGTTATGTATTTCTTTTAAAGAACACAAATCAGAAACTTTTAGAGTTTCGACATGAAACAGACAAACAGATCGGCTGAAATATTAAACCGTCACGGTAAGACCGTAATGGAAAATACTTAAGCAATAAGTTTCATATATACTTGAAAGAGTATAGTATTCTTTCAAATGAGGACTCCTCCCGAGACACGTCAGTTTGACGCTGTGTCCGTACGGAGAAATCGAATTTTGTTGGACATGATAAGGTTTATCATGAGTCGCTCTGAGCTACTTTTTCCTTCAAAGATAAGCGTAAACTGTGCAGAACTTATTTAGAATAAGGTTCCATTAAATTCTGTTTGACAGACATCATATTGGATATGAATCGGAAGGAAACAGGGTTTCACACTCCTGTAGATTTGGGTATGCTAGGCTTACGTTTGGAAGATACCAAACAAGAACCCAAATTGGATAAGTGCCAAATATAGGTTATCCTAGGGAAAAACCATAAGTATAGTACTTATACATCTCACTAGAGAACAATTGTAATTGTTGCTCGCCATGCGGTCTTCCTTAGAGGATTACCGATATGCAGTGGTCAGTGGGAGGATGGTATAACTCGATGAAAATCGGAGTGATACTGTTTCTGGCATGAAGTCCTTAATGGAACACAAATAGTTCATCAAGGATGAAACTATACCGTTAATATTTGTATACACAAGAAATGCGTAGATCGGAGAGAATCAGAAAACAACCTGGGGTATGGGTTTCTGATCTCACCTCATAAAGATGTCAATCTTGTTGAGGTATACCAACCGACTACGTATGAAGGGGTGATACAAGGTATCGACTTCCGTTATGGCAGGTGCCATGAGTCCAAAATGGATTCCATGTATAACAACTATGTTTGGACACTAGTTGATGTACTATAAGGCATTGTGCCTATAGTACTATATAAGTCTTCAAGGAAGACATACATGGATGGCAACATACCAACGTACTAAGCTAGGCTTGTAGCGGAAAGGTATCGTTATCAACATTGTGTTGATTACGGTTCAACCTTTTACCTATTGCCACGGCAAATCCATTTGGAAAATGCTTGCTGAGTTGCACGTTTCATTTATGAAATATGTCAGTTAAAGATCAAAATCGCTTTCCTTAAACGGAAACCCTTTGGAGGATGTTTATAACATCCTGACGATTTTGTTGTACTAAAACCAGTAAACAAGGTTTGCAGGTTATTCGATCCATGTTTGGATTGAAGCAAACATTAGGTTCTTAGAATCATCGTTTTGATGTAATCATAATGGTCTATGATTTAATTCAAAACGAAAATGATTCTTGTGTATATAAGAAGGTTAGTGGGAGCGCACTGAAAAGAATGTCCTTTAATAAAATAATGATAATATATGTCATCTCTTGGAAATGAAATTCCCATATAAAACAATCGGCGAAAGCTTGGCTTTCGAGAAAATTCTCCATATAATTCTTGGGAGTAACAACCTTTATTCTAGGAATAAAGATCTACTGAGATAGATTAAGTTGTTAAAACTCTGCGAGAACTTGTACATTGAAAAATGTACATGACCTGGTGTCTCATATGCTTTGAGCAAATTGATTCACAATCAGGCCAATCTGGGTGATGGTCACTGGATTGATGTTAAGAACATCCGTTAGAATCCTAGAGATCTAAGGATGTTGTCTTAATCTGTGGAGAAGGAGAACTTGAAGTGACTGGGATCACTACTGCAAGTTTCCAAACCGATAAAACGACTGAAAGTCACAAACGGTACTATACAGTTAGAATAACGGTACAGTGAGCTGGAAATCTTCCAAGCAAGATACTGTTACCGAATAAACAACAAATGCGGATCATTGTTGCAGCTGGAGCAGCAAAAGAAGCCATTTGGATCGATAATAAATCTAATTAGATTAGATATATTTCTGTTAGCAACTGAGTTAGGCGTCAGCACAGGCTAAAGAATTAATGGTCTCATCAACAATCCAGATACATACTTCGACTATTCATCTGATTCGTTCGGATCATACATCGTGGCGATGTGATGATCGTATAAATCACATCAGACGATAATCATAAAAATCCGCTGATGAAACCTTTTCTCAGCAATTTGAGCAAACCGTACATAGTTCGGGTGTTAAACACTTGAGTGACTGGCTATAGGCCAAATGGGAGATTATTGGACAGTTATGACCCATAGCGTCACTATTTGTATAGATCATTGTGTTGTTGTACAAATTAACTATGTGACAAAGGAAATTGCACTCTTATAATTTGTGATTAGATCACCAAGATGTATAAATGATGAGAGGTCCTTATGATTTGTTCCTTGATTGAGAATGATATGAGACAGTATCAATCAACGAAGGATAAATCATTAAATATCCCTAGTCAGAGTATTATCGAGATTGGACATCGATTAATACGTAAAAGACTAGTATCGTACTTGTGCTCGTTGTGAGGGCACAACGGCGTAGTTCTCATATACTTAAGTATTGGATACTTATGCAAGTGCGGTAGGAGGTTGTGTTTCACCGACGGTACGGGAAACAGCTTCGCTCTGGATAGACCCCCTTGGAATCCCATCGATAGTTTGACTATGTGTCTATGGGAGTCCGACATCAGGGTAGGTGTATTTGGTCTTAACCTGAGACTTGCACCGCTAATGCTTACGACAATCAATATACTTTGGCTGAGATCGTCTAGGGCTTTAACCGGTTCTGTGTACGCCGATACTAGGTATATTGAGAATCGTAGAGTATTGGGTGTGATGTCAAGACGGAAGTATCACTCCAGTCATAGTGGAGATGATGTCACGTAGGATACGGTATTAGTACTCTTAAGTGCTGCGCGGCCATCGGGATATTATGACTAGGTCATGTATATCCGATTATAGAGACTAGTTACCAGACATCCGATAAGTGCTTCGTACGGGGCAGACACAACTCCAGCCCCAGGCCTAGCACGTGACAGTCCGATACTGGATCGAAATACGCAATACTACTGTATACTACGCTTGATATAGATCTTAAATATTCTTAAATGAATATGACCGGAGAATTGGGTAGACTTGGTGCTTTGCTAGAAGTCGATCTTGTCTCGTAAATCGGTAGAACATAGTACTTGGTACGTACGCGATTCGGATACTCCGACGACCGCATTTACTGCCAACTTATCCGGGGATCTCATGGGTCGCTTCCCAATAATCCACCATGACGCATAACTCGCACTCTTAATAATCTGGGATTATATAGAAGAGAGAGAAAATTAATGTAGGATTAATTACGGAGATATTTTATCTAGGATAAAATATCGTCTAGAGAGAGATAATGATTAATTTGGAATTAATCGGTAAATTAATATATTTGATATATTAAACGAAATTGGATTTCAACGCGGAATTGAAATTGGATTTTAATTCGGGCGAACAAATTAATTTAGAATTAATTCGTTAGCGACGTGAATAATGAATTCGCTAGGCGTAATCATTTAATTACGACGCAACAGATAAATCGTTAATTTGGAATTAACGAACCCGAGCCCGAGTGTGATTGCGAGCGCATTCGTATTTCGAATTCGAGTGCGGCACACAAGTCACATCAAGCATTAAATCATTCGTCACATCAAGCACCAAATCAATAGTCACTTTGAGTGATGCATTGATTGATTGATTGATGTGATTGATTGATTGAGTGATTGACACACATCATGTCACTTTTATAAAGTGACAATGAATAGTTGATGGGTGTAGGTGTAATAGTAAAAGTTGGTGGGAGTATTTACCATTTTATTTATTTGATTTATTATTTGGTAAATGCTTTGTATATTTTATGGAAAAATATATAAACCTTTTTGGAAAAGGTTTTACTAACTAATTACACAACTTTATCATTTATTTCCCTCTCTCTATCTCTCCATCTCTCACGCCCAAAAAGACTTGAAAAGCTCACTGGTTTTGAACCATTTTGGCGTGACTTTGAGGGAAGCAAAGAGTGGTTTTTATGGTAAAAAGCCAAGTGCTAGCACACTTACGACACTTGCGAAGGTGGTAGGGAGGTTCACCCATGAGCCGGATCCGTCCGACGAAGCTAGGAGCTCCATTTCGCAGCTCAAATATAGAAAATGGAGGGCAGTGAACTTCATGCAGTGGGCGTCCTTGGCAGTGAGCAAAGTGGCTTCATTCGTCTTCAAATCATCTCAACCGATCGATGTGAGTATTCCGCTACCTCCGCTGATGTGTTCACACATTGTTTTCATGTCTTGTTTGATCTTGGGACCTAGATAATCACCAACAATAATGGTTTAATAGAGAGAATAATTTATAATTTCGATTTGATGATATTTCAATGAGATAAAAAGGATATAATTATTAATAAATGTCGAACTAGATTAGCAAAGCACTAGTTGGTAAGTATCAAGATGCAACGAAAGCATGTTAATGCTTAACTTAGTGACTTAGAAAATAGAAATTTGTTACTTATATTAGTGATGTTGAACGTAAACAAGGATCATGATTTAAAGTATATGTATAAATAGTATAAAGACTGATAGCAGGTAATATGGAAGTAAAAATGGATAAGAGTAATATGGTTAATTCTTAACTTAGTAATTAAGGAGATAGAGATTTACTCTTCATGTGATAAGTGTTATGTTTTGGAAACAAGTAACCTGTTTATTTAATGAATAAGAACCACATAACTAATTTAGACTTTGTAGATATTTAAATAGCTTTATAAGTAACCAGGTTAATACGGAAACAAAACTAAGTTTTGGGCATTTGACGCTCAAGGAATGAGCATAGTTACTGACTGAGTCTTATGACTCACACCCTAATAGTGTTTTGAGTTTTGTACGTTGGTGACCTGATTGGTCGACCACATATACCAGAGCTTGAGGAGCTGGATAGCAGCATTGCAGTCAGCCAGTCACCAGGTCTTGGGAGTTTTAGAGTCAAGTTGTATAAGTATAGTTGTATAAGAAGTCGAGTTGTAAAAGTTAATTGTAAAAGATTTTGTTTATACGTATTTTCGGGCATATAGCCCAATTATATTTTTCTGAGATCATTATTTTAGTGCTGTGTTATGTGTCTGGGCCTTGTACGTTGTCTGAGGTGCTGGAATTTGATCCAGGTTGCATGACTTTTAGCAGAGGTTATGCTGAAATTTCGTTGGAGTCAGAGGCTTAATGAGGCAGGATTAGTCTGTCTCCTACTAGTAGCATCCTGGCTTAGGGGGGATGTTACAATCGGAGATTGCACGAAAACGTTATGTCTCAAATACTATGGGTGGTCTAATGGGAACACGGTACAGTCTCGTCCGAGACTTCGAGAAATTTACCGATTATTTCCAAAGTCTTTTTATGAGCATATTTTGAGTCCCGTCATAATTTATTTTACATGCCTTCATCCCGTACCTAGTAATATCATTGTAGGCAATAGTAGAAATTATCGGTCGTTACACCTTACTCAAGCCATCTCTAATGGCTTAATTTTTTTCTTCGCGATTATTAGACATCATTCCTACAGAACGACAACGAGTGTTGCACATCCAACGTGTGCGTTTATAACAAAAACCTAATTATTTTGCTCTCTGTTTCTTAGCATAGGTATTTTTCTCCAAACTAGGTATATAAGAGATGAATGCATCAAGAAATTTAAGTACTCTTGCTTTAACCTCTTCTTTTTTGTAAATGTTTAATTTTTTTTGGGTGGTCGACCTGTCTTGACATTATCTTTGAAATGTATTATATGTGTCCATTTTAAAGGGTTAATGCATCTTATATATTTTAATATATATCTAATTCCTTATTTATGTTCTCTCAAAATATTTAACAACTTACCTTCTTGATCGCTTGTAAGAGAATAAGAAAATACCACAGAGTAAGTTTGTTAATGCACTAAAATACAAGGACCCTGGTTTTCCAACTATTTCATGCATTATTGGAAATCAAAAAAATTGAACATGTTTTGCTTTACCTTGGAGACAGTGTCAATTTTCTTCCATTTTCGGTCTACCAACAACTTAATATTGGCGAGTTAAATCCAACCTTCATTACTCTTTTACTTTCTGATAGATCAGTCAAGGTACCAAAAGGAATCGTGGAAGACATGTTATTACAAGTCGACAAATTCATATATCATATGGATTTTATTGTCTTGGAAACACAACCTGTTGCATACAGTTATAAGCCAATTCTTGGAATACTTGGTCATCCATCTTTAGCAACAGCTAATGCTTTAATTAATGTCAAGAATGGAATCATGAATTTATCCCTTGGCAATATGACATTGGAGCTTAATGTTTTTAAAATGTGCAAACAATCATATGATGAGGACATTGAAAACGAGAGCATGAAACTAATTGAACCAATTTTGGAAGAATATATTCAGGGAAGTGAATCCGGCCATATGAAAATATGTATATCTAATTTTCTTAAATCAAGTACGCCATTCGATTCAGATATTTCTAATAAATTTTCTTTACTTGATTTTACACAGGTACTAGAAGAGGATGAAGGGAAATAAAATTTTGAGGAACTATGAACACTTGGAGAAAAGAAACATGAAGAAGTACCAAATTAGAATTAAAGATGATGATATCCTTTTGGTAAGGAAATGGAGATATAGATCACAAAACTTCCAAGTATAGATTGTATTAGAAGAGAAGTTAATAAGGTCAACAAGCCAAAGGTTTAGAAGTGGAACTGTCAAGATATGGCGACAATAGGGAGATTATTGAGTAAGCGATGACACGGGTGTATAACAACAAGCTTTCTTAGTATTGGAAGGAAACTAAAGTTCTATTACATCTTAACTCACGTAATCAAAGGTGAAGTAACCAACCTTAATTTCAGTTGACTAACCACCACGGCTTTGGGATCGGCGTTGAACTTAAGGTAACAACAGAAATAAAGTAAAGACAGAGTATGAACTGTGACTAGAACCAAATCATTAGCAATAATATCGAGAAGGGAATACAGTTTAAGCAAAAGTATGTGTATGATTAAGCTCAGCTTAGGAACCTTGTTTCTAAGTCTTTAGCAAAATAAGGAATATTCCAAAGAAGCTACCTAGAATTAACCTTCCTAATACAAGCCATTAAGTAAATAAAACTAGTTAGCAAGAGATACAAGGAGAATTTGACATTGTACTATGAAGTGCTAAACTCCATAGATAACCAGAGAAATGAGAACTTGGAAGAACAGAATTCATAAGTAGTTAAAGCTTAGTGAGAAAATAGAGAGTTAAATAGTTAAGATATGATGATGGATACTGGTTTGTGATGTGTAAGTAAGGCTAAAGGAGTATAAAAGAGATTATTCTTTTATATACTTACATCAGAGTGGAATCAGAACACGCAAAAGGCTTAACCACGAAATAAAATTAGTATTTCTAAAAACGTTCGATAATACCTGTTAGGAAGAACCAGATGGAGATAAGTAAAGTCGGTCATAGCTAGAAATTGAAGAATGGGATTCTTGTAAGGCATAACAGTGGTTGTAGCTTGATAGTAGTATTACATATCTAGTAGAACTCTTACGAAGCAATGACAAGGAATTTGCCACTTAATCAATGATTCAAGAGGTATTATGCCTGAAACAGATATTAAGATAAGAAGAAGAGTGAAGTAAAGAATAAGTATGTAAACAGTTAAAAGTTGGGGACCTAAGATATAACATGTGAATCATGTAACTTGCGATAATATGTTTAGCATCAAGAATTTAATATCTAGATAGACTCCAGAATTTCAGATTAAAAGAGGATTCGAGGATGAATCCAATTTAAGGGGGGAAGAATTTGTAACATCCAATAAACCTAACGACTCGTACGATACTAGAGCCTGATGACTATTATAATTCAGAGGTATAATACTTGATATAAATCATGTTCGAGCAAGTACGTGCTTATAAAATGGAATTTAGGACATTCAAAAGATTCCTTGAAATTTTGACGCGGAACTTAGTTTACGTTCCACCTCGAACTACTTTAGTAATTAGGTCGTCATGTTTTCTTATGATCTCCATTTTTTATGAATTTTATATTTTCAAAAAGCTAAAACCGAGAGCTACGGCTTTCACATTGGATATTTTTCCAAATTCAAAACAAAAACATGTCAAATATTACAAATTCCGTGACTGTTTCAGTAATTTCGGGATTAGTCTAGAAAAAGGATGAGGTGGAATAATCATGACCACTTATTCCATCATAAAATCAGTCTCTCTTTGTCTATAAAAAGATACTATTCACTCATCTTATTTGAAGCGAAAAATACGGGTTTTGATTTATAAATGAGCAAAATTTTCTTCATTCTCATAGAAGATAATTGATGAAGAGAATGAGTTCTTGAGATTATTTTGGTCAAATAAGCTTCTAAATCCTTTTCCTTTCTTTATTTATTAGTTTTGGACAAGAAAATTAGAGCCCCAATTCGCACCTTAGAAACCCTAGAAGTTAGGATTGCTTAATTGACTTTGGTTAAGTTGTTTACAAGTATTTTGAGAGTAGTATGATAGTGTAAACATGTAATGAGGTTCATATGTTATTGAATATGTTGAGGAAATTATGCTATATGAATTGATGATTCTTGATGATGGTTTATATTGGACTGATGAGATGAAAGGAGTTGTGTTACTGTCGTGTTTGAATTCATAGGAACTATGGCTGAATTAAGTTGATTAAATAGAGCAATGAGTTTGTGTGAATAGGTAGTGATTTCAATTCTAGTGCAATCTGGATAGATTCTCATACATTATTTATAACTTGAGTTTTAGGCCTCTAATCGATAAACCGTAAAACAATACCAATACTAGACTCATTAAGGATTAACCTATTAAAATTTTAAAATTTTTCAATATTGGATTAAGTTATGGAAAATTACGAAAATGGGCTGCCCCAATTTAGGATATGTTTCTGTTAATTCTGAACAACGCCTAGATAATCGGTTATAAATCGAGTTTTAGGAAATAAAATTAGGATCCTTACAAAAAAAACTTAAACGAATGGAGTAAAATATCCAAAAATCAGGATTTTTGGACTTAAGATGAGACCACACCGAATTTTTAAAGTCAGGCTATCTGCTGCCCCTATTCCCAATTTTTCCAACTGCGTAGACCCTGAACTTCAGTCCATAACTTGATTCTACTAGTCAAAATCATGATCCGTAAAATACAACATAAAATAGGCACATAATGAGTATTATATTAAAATTTCAGCCCTAAATTCAACCCCGATTAAGCGCACCGAATTTTCAAATTCAGTATTGGAGCACTGAAATTACTGGAAAGAGGGCAGAATATGGAGTTTTGTGAAGTAGCTTGTGAGATCCTGAACGATTGTAGTAAAAATTGTTAGACCACCTAAAATGTTAATAATATAGCACAGATGAGTTATCATGAATAATGAATAAATTTTGTTAAGTAAGGATATAAATATGCAACATTGATACTAACGAATTTTGCTAATTCTAGATTATCACCAGGAGATGTGGTTCCGCCATTATCGCAAGGTGTCACCTGCAAGTTCCGAATCAGTGAGTGGACATTGAAAATTCGATTTTAACACAAGTTCTGACCCTATGCGGAATTATAAACAATAAGCAGGACAAGTCCTGTTACTGCTACTATGGAATTGCAACAGGCAAATTGACAGGCAACCATAATAATAATTAAATAAATTATGCTGCAAATATTAAAACTATGACAGGAATAAAGCAGCAAAATAAATCAAACCACATAAAAATCAACACACAATGATTTTGGTGACGAAGTGGAAAACTCTTCCGAGTAAAAAACCACTCAGGGTATAGGCTACCACCCGAATCCACTATATAGAGAAAAACTTACAGCGATGGTCAAGACCTATGGTGGCAACTCCACCGACTCAAGTACCTCAATACTGCAAGAACTCAAGGCAACTCCTCAAGCCCACGACCCACGGTTTTCTTCAGAACCTCTGAAGTCTCTGAGTAGATTATATCACCAATTGACGCCGGAACTCCGACTACCAAAACTCCTCCTAAAGAACTCTAAAAGATTAGGGATTTTGGGTTAGGTTGTGTTGAAGGTTTAACAAAGATTGGATTTCACCAAACAAATAGAAGACAGGAGATTCAAAGAGTCTTCAAGGTGAAATCAAAAGAGTTGAAAGCTGTTGAGAGGTTTTGGCTCAAAAGAAATATGTTTCAACTAATGGGGATGGCGGCTATAAGTTTGTTTATATAGGTAGGGTAAAGAAAAAGGGTTTCCTAGTCTTATTTTAGCTTAAAAATGTGTCTAAGAAACCTACTTACGCAGGGACGTTCGAACGCACTTCAAACGCAACTCAAACGCAAAGTTTCTGCCTCGAAATCGTTCGAACGCAACACGAACGCAACACGAACGCAGTCGCGGACTGGTTTTCAGGTGCAACTTAAAACGCTTGTAACTTTCTCGTCTCTTGGCCAATCATGAGTTCTTTATATGTACGCGATCGTATTTGAGTCTAATTTCCAATGCAACTGACCTCATGTCAATTGGATCTCTAAATCTTCTGGAATATTCAAAAGAGTAAACATCACTCGGACAACTCCATCAGATTTTGTCCAAACACTTGTCCAATTGCTCCGAGACCTTCAAGACTCATTACAACTCAATTGAACTTGTTTTGTTACGGACATTGCCAATAAAAATGGAACTAACAGACATCCTTTCCTTAAGCTGATTTTCATTTTATTATTTTAAAAATTAGACTTACTTTTTCATATTTAGGGCGTTAGCCAAGTTTACTTGCAAGTATATTTGATAAAGAATATTTTAGGAAATGATTTAGAAAGTAATGATTTCAGAAGCATGATTTTATGTTTATAAGACATAGGGGGAAAACCCACCTCAGCATGTAACTTGACTCAGACATGGATTTGAATCTTAGATCCTAGATTCAGAGCTTGGAGGGTAGGATAGATCTGCACCCCCGGTTCTAGTTCAGTGGCTTTGGGGACAATGATACGTAATGCCCCAAGACCACTAATTTCAGGGACATGGGTGGCATGCTTTGGTGGACGGCTATATATAATGCCCTAATGTCATAGATTTGCACTCCTGGCTCTAGTTAGGCATATAGGGGACGGCGATACGTAATGCCCTCATACGTCAGGTCTTACAGAGATAAATACTAGATTTTTAAAAAAGTAGTTTTCAGATCATTTTGCTATACAGATTTTGGAAACAGTTTTCAGAGAAAATTTTTCTAGAAAGGAATGTTTTCAGAAACAGAAATTTTATCAAAGACTTTAAGAAAAGATTTTCACAAAGGTTTTCGAAAACAAATTGCTTTCAGAAAGAAAAGTTTACAAATAAGATTTGAATTGATTTCTAAAGCACGAGTTTCTTAAAATATTCCAGTTTTCATTATAAAAAAAATTGTCTACTCACTTAGATCATTCAAATGATCTAACCCCCCACTCCCAGTGTTTTATTTTGCAGGTTCATGGAAGACGAGCTCAAGAGGATGAATACTGATGGCAGTCACTAGGGAGTTGGTCTACCTGGTCAAGTCAGAGATAAAGTCCAGTTCGATTAAAGTTAGAGAATGTTAAGTGACATATATGTTATACAGTAAAGGTCCCGTGTATATTGCATTATAAAAGTTATTGTCAGTATTAAGATGTGTATTTAAACATAGGATATAGTATTAAGAATATTATGCATACATGTTGATGAGTTGGGCTATGGTCTCATGCATGTGTTTATATATATGTGAGATAAGAATATCAGTTATCAGAAGTTAGAGGCTTATGGGGAGAGTACGGTATATTCTCTCCTGGTAGCATCTCACGTATTGAGAATGTTACAAGGAAATTTCTTAAGATCAACAAGAGTGGTCGTAATACTGATAGGAATAGGGAGGACAAACCTAGATAGAATAATTGTAGTAGGAGAGAGTCTATAGAGGATAATTATAGAAAACCTCACGCTATCCAATGCCATGAATGTGAAGGGTTTGGCATATGATATCTAAATATCCCACATACTAAAGTTTAAGGGTAAGAAAGTTGTGACAACATCACTTAATGATTCAGAAGATGGCTATACTTCTGATGAGTCTCATAGGATAAAAGTAATTTTATTGCTTTTTCTGCTAGTGTGACATGTGAGAGAGAGGATAATGTTAGTGATATAGTTGTTGTTTAAGAGTTCTCCCACGATGACTCTATAATTGAGGATAAATATCAGATAGCTTACACTGAATTATTCAATGAGAGCTTAGCTATCAAGAATACAGACATTGAGGGAATAAGAGGCTGAAAGAAGTGGAATTAGAAAAAGAATGAAGTACAAGCCAAGCTTGACAAAAGCCTTAGTGTTATTGATGACCTCGATAAGTGGAATAAGTTTCTAGCTGATAAAGTTAAATTTTTAGAAGTATAATTTGAAAATATTAGAACACTGATGTCTATATTTTTCGATGAGACTGATAAGCTAGACTGCAAGTTAGGGACTTGGATGTCTCCATGTGAGAAGAGAGGAGTATAATTTTTTGAATCAAGCTATGACAAGGTTTCATTGTCTAAAACTTTATCTGCCTTCATGTAAACTTTTTCTGCCTCCTGTCATTGAATATCATAAAAATACTCATGTTGTTTCTTATCCCATGACCCAACCTCAATTTAGAGGTATGGTGGGTAAACCTCTTTCTCATCTGAAGTTTGTGCATGTTTACTATCATTGTGGTAAGGTAGAACATATTAGGCCTAAATGCTTCATGTTGAACAAACAAAATAAAAGGTCTCAGTATGTTTCCACTAGGTTTGGTTCTTCAAATCTAGCTTTCAATTTCTTCACTAACTAAATAGACTCAACTTATTAGTGAGAATCTTGCATTGTTAACTAGGATTACTCAAGTGAAAGACATTCCTAAGAAAGTTTGGGTGAGAAAGGAAAATTTTTTCCCAATAATTTTTTATTGTCGTGATCCTAACAGGCATGATGAAAGTGTGATTTAGTGTACCTCTTATTAGATATTACATTCATCTTTCCCCATTGTATGTGTGTGTACGTATTTTTTTTGGTTTGTTGCATGAATGTATATCTTTTTGTTTTCACTATATATGGATGTATGTGTTTTATTTTTGTTATATATCTTGGTATAAATGATGGGAACTCAGACATAAATTTCATAGCTGATTTCGAATGGACTGGAGTATGATATGCACTCAGGAATACAACTCAACGTACTATTCGATAATAACCAGCCATGCTGTGTCTTTTCTTATTTTGTGTTAAAAGAAAAACAAATATAAAATATGAAAAAGAAACCAAAAAACATTTGTGGCTTGATAGAGCATGAAAAGCTTGATGCATTTGATACTGGTATGTAGGATAGATGGTTATGCATGTGTAATATTCTTTTATTTTTCTTGATGCTCTAAGTGAATAAGTGTGTGTGATGGAAACGTTTAGTATATCTTGTTCTCATATTTCACATACACATTTTTATTATTTTCAATGTTTGATTGCATGTATGAGATTTGGAATGGCAGACTAATCTCTATTATACTTAGCTCACTAAATAGTGTGACCTTTGACTATATGAAATTATGCTATCCTATTTTAAAAAAAAAATAAAGGAAAAATATTTTAAATTAATCTTAAGTGCAAAGGAGCCAATGAGACAAATTCAAAAGATAAGGGTAAAAATCTTTCACTCGAAGAGTTTTTATTTATGACCTCATTGTATTTAGGGGAAAAATTTATAGTATGCAACAAATATTGCTTATTTTCATGTCCCAGTGGTGCTAGGTTTGAACATATATTTTGTGGACTTGATATTTCATGAGATATGATTTATGTGGCTTTGTCTCGCTCAAAAAATAAAGTTTTAAGCCTTGATTTATTGTACACTTATTTTTCACACAAGTGTTTGCTATGCTTGGGTGTTTATGTCATGTGCATTGATGTATTCTTGAGCATGATAGAAAATATTTTATATTATCTCATGTCATAAATAAATCAACACTGACTATGTATCATTAACTTGCTTGAAATGCTATTTTGAGTTATTTTGACTCTTTTTTTAAATATTTTTGTTAAAATCATTGTGTGTGCTTATCTGTGTTTTATGACCTTGCATACTGCATTTCATTCAGTGTTTCATAATAGTGAGTCTATTCCTTTTGCTTCTTATGTATTCTTATCACTGACTTAATTGTGCTATTAGTGAGAGGGAATGAATTAGGTTTTCAAGTAGTTAGTGTGTCCATTTTTCATTCTTGTGCATGTTTTTAGAGTACCCATTTTCATTTCATGACAAAAATGAGGAGTAAGTATCGATTTTTGTTTTTATTTTTAATGTATAGAATTTTTAATTTTGGTTTATCTGCTTTTTATATTCCCTTTATTTTTCATTGGTATCTTATTGTTTGTGGATGTTTCGGGTGAGACGATTAGTGGTATTGCTTCGTAGACTTCAAGACTATTTGTTTAGATATTAGATCGATTCATATTGTAATAAATCACTGTCTTGATGGCAGATAGTTGACTTTTTTTTAGGTATTTTACCATAGTTTTTGTATTAAGTGATTTTGTCATGGAAAGCCAAATGAGGAGATTCTTAGTTCTGTGTCTATTAGTAATGTCCGTAACAAAACAAGTTCAATTGAGTTTTAATGAGTCTTGAAGATTTCAGTGTAAATGGACTAGTTTTGGCAGACTGTGTATGAAGATAAGAGATATTCGTTAGTGTTGTGTTTGTGTTTGCATTCAAACGTGTGGCGTTCATGTCACGTTCGTGTTTGGGTTCGAATGGAACTTGGCAATAGCTTCCCATATGACTTGCGTTTATTTTTCTATGCGAATGAAACATTCCAGAGTATTTGCATTCTAGATTACGCTTGAATGGTTTTATGAAACAATGCACGTTTGACTTGTGTTCGATGGGCATTCGAATTAAATTGCGAGACTAGGTTATTTTGGATTTAACTATTTAAGCAAACACTTAGCCACTTTAACAGTCAAAGAAACACAATTTAGAGAGTCTATCATATACTTATTTTATTCTTTCTTGATTTTCACCTTAAAGACTTTCTTGATTACCTTGTCTTCTTACCTTGGTGATATTGATCTTTAATTTACCATCAACATAAAAACACAATCCTAATCTAATTTCCTAAGCCTTCAAAGTTCTCAAGGAGGAATATTGATATTTGGAGTTCCGGCGTTGCGAGTTCACAGGGTTGATTTCCTCGGAGACTTTAAAGGTTCTGAAGAAGGCTGTTTGGTGCGGGATTGGAGAGTTCTTTGGGTTATTACAGTGTAGAGGTATTCGAGTAGGTGAAGTTGTCACCATAGGTCTTATACCATTGTTGTAAGTTTTCTCTATTATAGTGGATTGGGGAGGTAGCCTATACCCGAAGTGGTTTTTTACTCGCACGAGTTTTCCATTCCGTCAACAAAATTCTTGTGTTGATTTTGTTTACTGCTTTGATTATTTATTGATTTAATATCTTGAAATATTTTATACCATATGTTCTTAGAGTTTCATTACGCTAAAAACATCCATATTTATAAATCTATCAAATCAAATTCACTTTTCGACCAAAAATCCAGAATTCTTTCGGAAAGTCCGAAATTATTACAAATGGATCTGGAACCTTTCGAAGTACCAGTAAAGTACTAATAACTAACCATAATATATCATTCCAAAATAATCAAATAATTTAAATCCTTGAATTAAGTATTTTCAGAAAATCTTTTTCAAAAGTTTTCGAAAATTCTACGGAAAGATCCCGGACCCTCCAAAACTTTCAGAAACCATCTACACATTATTATATCATCATAATTAACTCAAATCTATCATACGTTCATCAAAGCACATATACACATGAAATATGTTTTTACCGGAAACTCACTAATCCAATCGAATTGATCCAATCCATTCTGATTTCACTCAAATTATACCAATAATACATATTTGATACATTCTAACTCATCCAATTCAATAAGAGTCAAAATGTTACTCTATGAAAATACTGGAAGCATCGAAATACAAAACGAGAAACTTGTAAATATTGGAATTTTACCAGGATGTCTTACCAAGAATTTGATGGCATATACGGACTCTCGATGTTCCCACGAACATGTAGGAATCAAAAAAATTCGATTAGAAACTACTGTTCAAATGATTGTTATTGTTCACCATCTTTTTTAGCTTGATTTGCATGAAAATGAACATCGTTCGACAATACCAACAACTTCGTAGTACTCTCTAAGAGCTTTGTTATGACAGGTGGCTCGATATATAGAATAAATTAATGGGCCGAGATCGAAACCTCGATGTGAGCATGATTTTATCCTTCATTTCATAGTTTTCGATGATTCAAAGCCAACACCGGCCACCCCTGGACGCCCTTCGGCCGGTCACACTAGCCAGTGTTATAACGCCGGTCGGTGGTTGCTGATGTTTCTCCTCTCTCACTCATGAGAAACGTGAAGAAGCTGGCCATCTGTGCAAATTCTGATAAGTTGTGGGTTTATATAATAACTTTCTGGAAATTACGTCATAACTTTATGCGGCAACGAGAGTGAAATTTCGGGTTTTTAGTGGAATAACTCGAAGTTAATAATTCAAAATATTTAATTAAGAGCTTAATTAATATTCGAGATTATTGGAGCTCGGAACCGTAGGTCCATTTGGAATTTGTGCTAGCTCGATATGCTATAGCGGATTTAGTATATATCTAATTATATACTCACATATGTATAAATATTATTAATATGATTAATAATATTATTATGTCACACTTGGAACTTTATCTTAAAGTTTAACATATGGTCTTATTAATAATTATTAATTATAATTATTAAATTATATGTAACGACCGGTAGATGTTACTACTACCTATGACGATATTTTTACGTACAAGACCAAGGAACGTAAAGGATGGGATTCAGATATATATTATAAAAAGGCTTTGGGAACGATTCGTAAAATTTTCGAGATCCCGAGAAGAAACTTTACAGTATGCCCTTTTATACTATATATAGTATTTTGGGCATAACATTTTCATACGAACTTGGAATTTTATGAATTTTATATCGTCGGAAAGCTTAGACCAAGACCTACAACTTTTGCGTTATACATTTTTTTCCAAATCGGACCAGAAACAGGTAAAATATGCAAGTTAAAATCTGGATGAATAGTAACTACAGACCCAAATGACAAAAACACAAAAAGTCTCCATTTTTCTAGATAATTCTACACCTTTCTTTGTATCATCTAGGTCCACTATATAAAGGGCAATTATTCAC